>NIPM01000101.1:383295-557931 GCA_002738285.1 Holacanthella duospinosa
TAGCACAATTTAAAAAATTTAGAAATCCAATGTTATATAATGTATGGAGTCAAATTTTAAATTAATATTTAAATGATAACCAGACGAATTTCTGATCAAATTATTCACACAACATAGCTCTACGTTGACGGACTTATTATTTCAAACTTTTTAGTTTATCTTTCCGAGAAAGGCAATAATACTTGACTTTATTGTTTTTAGTGTTGATTATGACTCCGACTCCGTAGTCGGAGTCGGAGTTTACTCCGAATTTATTGGGAGTCGGAGTCGGCGACTCCGGAGTCATTCATGTACATTTTGGAGTCGGAGTCGCTGACTCCGGAGTCGAATCCTCTTGTGAAAACGGGTTGAGAAAAATGATGGTTGAGATTGCGCAGAAAGACACTACTCACACTACTTCTGTTGGTTACGCAATCCTGTTTNGGGTCTTAAGGCCAACAAAAATAGATTTTGGCCGCCATCTTGGAGCGAAAACCCTGCTGTACTATCTACTGATACCATGGGAAATGTGTCATTAAGCCACACTAGACTGGATTTAGCCGTACACAAGTTATTAACAAAATATTNTGATACCATGGGAAATGTGTCATTAAGCCACACTAGACTGGATTTAGCCGTACACAAGTTATTAACAAAATATTTCCTCAACGCTAAGTAACGAAGAACTGAAAATTTGTAGAAAGTGGTGAGTCCATTATTCCACTGGGGAATACTATTGCTAATGTATGGGTCAGGAAAACTTCTCTTAATTAAACCATAAATGATTTAGCATACTTCAAGTGAAAAGAAAGATTGCGTATTTTTATTGTAATATTCTCTTCAATGCTACCATGACTTTTAATGTGGAATGGAATTGTGTATTTGGTTCTTTATTCTCGATTGCTTACTGTTATAAAGAATTTAATTGTTTAATCCAATCAAATGTGTAGTACATTTTCTCAAATTACTTAATTGTACACAAAGATTGTAGTAGACATCGCTCTTGTATCAGTCAGTTCCTAGGTTCAGTAGTGCAAGTGAAAACTTGTGGACTTAAAGTTGAGAAGCAGTGGGTACAATTGGTATTTGAGTTGAGTCACATTAGTTAAATATTAGTCCAATTTTTTTTTAAATTGTAAAATTATTTTCCAATCACAATTAATGCGAAAAATGATAAGTTATACCGTTGCAAACAGAGTTAGGGTTTCGAAGGACTCTGACTCAGTGACTCTGACTCATCGATTTCACGGAGTCACTGGTTTTGAATGACTCTGACTCAATACATAAATGGGAGTCACTGAGTCGTGACTCTGAGTCACCTGACTCGTGACTCTGTGCCTTTCCAAAGTGACTCTGAGTCGTGACTCACAAGGAAGAGTCATGACTCCCAAGTAACAAAGTGTTACTGCTTACATCTTGCTTTTTTTTGTACTGCCAAATTCTTTTCAACTACCGCAACAACAAATCTGAGAGTGGGAGTTTGCTGCCGCACTGCTCGTGCTTAGTTTAAAGCAAACTTGTAACTTACACCACTACACATCGAAATTGAACTCCATATTTTAATAAAAATTTTAATTCAACGCTTCTAAAAATTTTAACTCACTATCAGAATCGAAGTTGGAAATAAAAATAGGTCGAAAACGATGATTTTAAAGTAACCACGAAATCTAAACCATAATTCATATTTTTAAATAGTTTAGATCTAAATCCTTGATTTTAAGTTTCTCTAAATCGAAATCCATAACATTTCAGGCCATCGAAATTGAAATATATTAAGATCTCGAGATAAATTTCAAGCATGTATAATAAAGCGGAATTTTCTTAAGATAGACAAAGTTTTATACTTTAAAAAAATTAAAATTCATAATTTTAAGGTGCTCGATTTCGAAATCCATTATTTGAAGAAGATCCAAATCTAAATTTAATTCAACATTTCAGTCGAAGTTTAAGTTTCGGTACAAACTGTAAGTTAAATCGAAACATTAATCATTCAAAATCGAAACCCAAACTTTTCAGTCATTCGAAATTTTGAATTAGATCTCAAGCTAATTCGGTTTGATAATTACGCAGTTAAAAAATGAGTTAATTGAACAAAGTCAATAAAATAACAAAAGGTCAAAACATTCCGATGTGTTAAATCATCGATTATTTTGATAGAGTTGACACGAAGGATCAGTGTGAATATTGTGTGTGAGGTAATTCAGTTTTAAATCGGATCAAAAATAAAGAAGAATTTCAAAAATCTATTTAAGAGTTTTTAACCGAAAAGAGCAGGTAACTTAGCGTCTTTGTATCACTCATTTTGAATACGCATTATGCTCATTTTACTGTAAAAATAAAAATATAAAATTTTTGTGAATCTGAGTCATGACTCAGACTCACAGTCATGACTCTGAGTCACCTGACTCTGACTCAAGCTTCAGGAGTTATTTTATAAGAGTCACTGAAGAGGAATATGTCGCGGCTTGTAAATTAATTTTTTAATAAAACATGGCTTTTCATTTAGTATTCACTCTTGTAAGCTACAGAAAAAATTTTTTTTGTTCGATGGGCTTCCTGGAATTTATGGGAGGGTTCGAAAGAAAATTATTTTTTCGAACAGTAGAAACAGTTAAAAATATGGGTACGTAAAACTATCTCTTTGTCTCAGTGGCTGAGGTAGAGGAGAGGTGTGAGTGTTGGACTCTAGTTGCTGGTGTCGGGTTCGATTCCAGGTGTTGTCTTAAATTTTTTTGTAAAAATTTTTTTTCAATAATTAAATACAATTAAATATTAAATTATATATTATATATTATAAATTATAATATATAATATATAAATATTATATTATAAATTATATATTAAATACAATTAATACATGAAATATATGGGATAGTGCGGGAGAAATGCGGGAGGGATGCGAGAAATGACGTGAGGGATGTAGGATAGTGCAGGATAGCTTCGGGAATGGCTGGAAGGAATGTGGGATAGTGCGGAAGGGATGCGGGAATTTACAGGAGGGATGTGGGATAGTGAGGAAGGGATGCGGGGATTGACGGGAGACATGCGGAATATATGGGGAGGGATGCGGGATAGTGCAGTTGGATGCGGGTATGGACGGGTGGGATGTGGGATAGTGCGGGAATGGATGGGAGGGATGCGGGAATTGACAACAGAGATGTGGGATAGTGAGGGAATGGATGGGAGGGATGCAAAAATTTACGGAAGGTATGCGGGATAGTGCGGGAATGGATGGGAGGGATGCGAAAATTTACGGAAGGTATGTGGGATAGTGCGGGAATAGATGGGAGGGATAGGAAAATTTACGGAAGGTACGAGGGGTAATGCGGGAATAAATGGGAGGGATGCGAAAATTGACGGGAGGGATGTGGGATAGTGCGGGAATGGATGGGAGGGATGTGTGATAGTGCGGAGGAAATACAGAAATGGACGGGAGGTATGCGGGCTAGTGCAGGGGGATGCGGGCATGGACGAGAAGAACACAACATTGTGAGAGATAAGGCGGAAGGGATGCTATTTCCTCCGCACTATCACACATCCCTCCCATCCATTCCCGCACTATCCCACATCCCTCCCGTCAATTTTCGCATCCCTCCCATTTATTCCCGCATTACTCCTCGTACCTTCCGTAAATTTTCCCATCGAACAAAAAAATTTTTTTCTGTAGCTTACAAGAGTGAATACTAAAATGAAAAGCCATGTTTTATTAAAAAATTGATTTACAAGCCGCGACATATTCCTCTTGAGTCAGGTTCACTGAGTCATTAAAATTCATGGNAAATTGATTTACAAGCCGCGACATATTCCTCTTGAGTCAGGTTCACTGAGTCATTAAAATTCATGGACTCAGTGTGAAAATGGGAGTCAGTGAGTCATGACTCTGAGTCACCTGACTCTGACTCTGAAGAAAATGGGAGTCATTCGGGACCCTAATCAATAGGAATTACAATACAAATACTATATTTGGGGGATATGAACGTTTCTTGTAATCATATTCAAGCACCATAACTAATTCTTTTTGTTCCATGACCTTAATGTCTGTGTGATATTTCTTAAGATTATAAATCTGTTTTCTATGAGTTTTCGTTTCTAAACATTTCGCATGGGTTTACCGGTTAGGATAGTTTGTAGAATAGCTCTCGCGGGGAACTCGGGTAAGTGATTGAGTCATTAAAATTCATAACTGACTCAGTGTGAAAATGGGAGTCAGTGAGTCACGACTCTGAGTCACCTGACTGTCTCTGAAGAAAATGGGAGTCATTCGAAACCCTAAACAGAGTACAACAAATTTATTTTGAGTTCTATAATTATTTCTGCTAATTTTTATTTCAGCTATTAACAAGACACAAGAATACATTCAATCATTACAACTGAAACAAAAATGTATCTAGCACAATTTAAAAAATTTAGAAATCCAATGTTATATAATGTATGGAGGCAAATTTTAAATTAATATTTAAATGATAACCAGACGAATTTCTGATCAAATTATTCACACAACATAGCTCTACGTTGAGGGACTTATTATTTCAAACTTTTTAGTTTATCTTTCCGAGAAAGGCAATAATACTTGACTTTATTGTTTTTAGTGTTGGTTATGACTCCGACTCCGGAGTCGGAGTCGGAGTTTACTCCCAATTTATTGGGAGTCGGAGTCGGCGACTCCGGAGTTATTCATGTACATTTTGGAGTCGGAGTCGCTGCCTCCGGAGTCGAATCCTCTTGTGAAAAAGGGATGAGAAAAATGATGGTTGAGATTGCGCAGAAAGACACTACTCACACTACTTCTGTTGGTTACGCAATCCTGTTTGTGTTTCAGTTTCGACCAAAGCTCGGCGTTTGGGTTTGGGCTCTCTTCGGGCTGTTTTAAACAGGTCCATTGGCTCAGATCGAGCTATTTGAAAATTTCTGGTTGGGCTCTGCTGCACCTCTGCCCGGGCTCTTTAAAAAAATTCTTTGGGTTCTGGTGGGGCTCCGGATCTTTTTAAAAATTTTCATGGGGTTTGCTCAGGCGCTTTTGAAATTATTTTTTGGGAACTGTTCGGGCTCTTTTGGAATATGTAAACGTATCTCGCGCATGTAGAATGCGCACTACGCATACAAAATGCTCACTGCACAAATACAATGCGTACTGCCCATATACAATGCGAGCTGCGCTTGTTTACTACAGAGTGTAAATTTAATACGAACTTTTACTGCGTATGTATAATGCGTACTCGATATGTAAATATACACTGCATTTGAGTATTTTCCCAAGGTCTCTGCTCTTTTTAAAATTCTTGCTTGGGCCCTGTTCGGGCTTCATTAAAATTTTGTCTTGGGCTCTGCTCGAGCTCGGATTGTTTTCAAAAACTTTTCATTGATTTTGCTCGGGCTAGGGAACTTTTCGAAAATCGTGCTTTCAGTCCAACTAAGGATTCTCCCACTACTCCTCACCGTTACATCCCAGCTACAATGGTGTTCTGTTATTTACAAAAGGGCCCGATTGAGCAAGAGCCGGTAGCCGAAACCGCCGCGCTTTGGTTTCAACTGAACAAAGGTTTTGTGTAAAATCGAAATTAAAAGTAAACTGCAACTCAAATTGTTTGACTCCGGAGTCGACTCCGGAGTCGGAGTCGCGACTCCGGAGTCGACTCTCGAAATTTTGGGAGTCAGAGTCAACTCTCAAGATTTTTGGAGTCGGAGTCGCTGACTCCGGAGTCGCTGACTCCGACTCTGGGCCAAATGGGAGTCATAACCAACACTACCTACCTTGATCGGAATAAAATACAACACAATTTTGAATTGTGAAATTTTGTTGAATGCAAATTTGTCAGAGTAATTTCACGGATATGCGTTTTCTGCATTAACCTCCTCCGCACGGAATACTAATAATAAATAAAATTATGCGGATTAAGCGAACATTGTTTGGAAATAAACGCAAGCGGATGAAATGTGGGATGCGTTTTGGAGTTAGAATATCATGCACGTAACTATTTGTGGAACACATATTTTTGGTTATATTGTCAACTCAAACTTTTACCAATTCTACCCATATTCTGCGATTTTAAAATACGAACGATTTACTATGAAACCTTTATAGATATGATAAACAGGAAATTGAATGAATACTAATATGTTGAACTATGGACAACAATGACTAGCTTTTTAGTCCTGATTTGCTTCCACGTTTTCTTTGTATCCTCCAAAGTACAAAGTGACACTATTGGTAATTTTTCATTACAACAAGTGCATAATGCACTGAATGGTAAAAGATATAGAATTAACGCGCTTCTGATGCCACCATATTTAATACATGATAAACATTCGGGTGAAATGTCTGGAGTACAAATTTCACTTTTCGAATTAATTTCGCACAAATTTAATTTTAGTATTGAATGGTTTATTGAGCCAGATCCAAGACGCAACACAGGTATTTCAAAAGATGGAAAACCAATGGGAAGTATGGGAGATGTTTTTTATAATATTACCGACATGATGCTACTTTTCACTCCTAACCCTACAAGAATAAAATTCATGGACTTTACTTCATCATTGATGGAAGATCGACTTATATTTGTAGCTCCAGTTTCAAAAGGTGCACTAAGTTGGACCTCAATGTTCTCATCATACAATTCAACTATGTGGTTTTTGCTGCTAGGAGTTTCCATACTTTTCTCTTCTGTGTTATTTACCATTTTGTGTTTGTCTATGTCAACCAATTTTCATACTAGTGAAATTTTAATATACTCAATTTTCATTCCACTGCGAGTAACATTTGATCAAAGTTTCTCGTATCATCCAAAAAATTTAAGCTTTCTCATAGGTTGTTGGCTCTCATATATATTCTTCATTGGAAACTTCTATAAGTCTAATTTGGTATCAGTTGCATCTACCTCGGACTCGGCAACTGTACCACGCAGTTATTTTGATCTCTACCAAAGACAAGACTACACTGTCGCATTTCACCTTTTCGGTACAAACAAAATTTTTATGAAATACACATTTTTCAATGGTTAGTTTCAACAGATATAGGTGTGTTTATGCCAATTTCCAGTATCAGGTCACAAAGATTATATATAGTGCGTTTATATTAGAAAAGAAAGCGAAATTTTTGGTAAATGAGTTTGTGAAAAATCAAAAATTGATTGCATGTCAGACACTTTTACACATAAAGCAAGTTATTGCTACTTAAGTTTAGTTCACATTTCTTAGGTCTTTAAGTGTCGAATAAATCTAACTTGTGAAACTTGCAACTTTAGAACCGGAATTTCGCCTTCTTACCTACTATGTTGCATTCAAAGGGTAGTAGCCTCTGAGATTTTCAACCTTTTCTATGAAATCCCATTCCCAAAAAAAAACGGACGCATGGCGTGTATCCGCTTATGACTATTGTTTCAGCCTAGTACTTCACATCTAATCCAAACTACTAGAAGGGATTACTTGAGATTTTATGCCGAGACTAACTTAAAAGAGAATCAATTGCGCGAATATCATAATCCAAATCAAATTATTCAAGATTTGAATTTGGATCATGACTTTCGCGCCACAAAATTCTTCTTTCGAGTTAGTCTCTGAATGAAATCCACGCAACCCCATTCAGTTTGAATAACATGTGAAGTATATGGTTGTAACAATAGTCATAAGCTTACACAATCCATCTACCGTTTTTTTTAGGAATAAAAGTGACTGTCTGGCATAGCCAAGTTTAAAAACTCCGATTCTTCACTCCCTTTGACTACAACTTATGAAAGTGGAAGAATGAGTATAGCCCTTATCTCTTCTTCGGCTATAGGGACACTAAAGACTACCCACCAATTACATTAACTCCACACTACGGTTAGAATTTGAGGCTGTATTTACTACATGACATGTTAGCTTGTACATAGTTCTCCCATGAGTAAAGTTTGGCACGACACATGCCTCGTTAAAATTGAATACTTCAAAACTTACTCAAGCTAAGATGTGAGCGAAAGGGTTTAATCAATTTCGTTAAAATTTTGTGTAGACAAAATGAAATAATGAGCCACTCTAGAACCAAAAATGCGTTTAATAATTTTGCGTTTAGTATTTAATCGATATCTTTGCTTTGTAATTCCTTTAGGTCATACTTCAGCTTCTGTGTTCAATCATTCTAGTACTCGAATGCTCCAGAATCTAAACATGCGTATGCAAGACTATCTGATACCAGATGCTCTGAATTGCAGTCTTCAAGTTCTGAGAAATTACAAGACGGTGTGCATTGGTTGGGAAAATACTTTAACTAATGCAATCAAGAGGAATTTAACCCTCACAAAAGAAATTTCTCCAATTGTCATATCAACTGAATCAGTTAGGACTCTATTTATCACTTTTGCATTCCGAAAGAACTCATCACTAACAGCCCATTTCAACACAATTGGCTCCATCATTAGGGATGTGGGATTAACTCTGAAGTGGCAAAGAGATACTATGGACATTTTTCGTTTTCAGGGTAGTCAATGGCTAAACGAAAATAGTGACAATAAGTTAGCACGATTACTCCATGAAGTACGGAGACAACAGGAAAAGTGTGATAGGAACTTTACACTGAACAGTATGGCAATAGTGTTTATTATTCACGGAGTAGCATTACTTATAGCAATGCTTGTGTTCTGTCTCGAACTAGTCATAAAGAGACAATCGTTCCAAGTTCAAATTTTGGCGCAGCTTTTTTGACCGTTTTATTTTATCGTGTCAATTAAAATCCTACCAGAAAAAATGAGCGAATGAATATTAGCCACTTTATATTTACTTTTATACTTGCAGAATATGTTAAATATTAATAAAAAATTGCGTTTGTGCACCACAAAATACTAACTGGTTGAAGTGTATTTTTAAAATTTGAACAACTTATGTGGAATTATTTATTTTACAGAATGGTTTTCATCGATACGTTATGAATTTCAGCTTTTCTAAGAGCACGAANTCAATTAAAATCCTACCAGAAAAAATGAGCGAATGAATATTAGCCACTTTATATTTACTTTTATACTTGCAGAATATGTTAAATATTAATAAAAAATTGCGTACACAAAATACTAACTGGTTGAGGTGTATTTTTAAAATTTGAACAACTTATGTGGAATTATTTATTTTACAGAATGGTTTTCATCGATACGTTATGAATTTCAGCTTTTCTAAGAGCACGTAAAAGTTGTTTAAATTGTGGAAAATTGTTAATAAATTACCCATAATTTTTATCAGTAGTAAAGTATTGTGATCGATGCCTCTTTGTTCGTTAATCTATCCAATAAAAATGGTTGTTCCGTTGTTTGTATAGATATTTGGGCATGTATAAATACCGAACCGCATTTTTTCTGTGAATGCAATAGGTTTTTTCCAATCGCAATTAAGACGCTTTCCATCATCTCAAAAGAAGCGGGTACAATTCGGTTGATACAATAAATATTTCAACCTGTACTACGGATGGTTACTATATTTGTTACTATACTACTGACGTTCGATTTTTAAGGTATTTGCAGATGGTGCTGAGGCTTGATTTTACTTCGAAACTACTTCATCTACTTTGAAGCGACTTACGCATTTGCGTCAGTAGCTAGGGTTCGAAGGAGGACGCTGTATAACTCAGGGGTAAATTTGGAACATGTGACTCGTTTTGTAACCAGATCTTTTCCAATAGATGAAACCCAACTATCCTTTGGATCTTTTCCAGAGTTGCCACAGGTTCAGGTTCTACCAATATGGCACCTAAATCTGAACCTGGTTCAGCAAGTCCAGCCTATTGCAACCTGATGCAGTTCAGGAGGTACCTGTACCTAAATTCGGCTATCAGGTTCAGGTTCCCTAAGAACATGAGCCTGAACTAGAACTTGAATTCCTCCCAAAAAGGTTCAAATGATCTGAAGCCATGGGAAATTCATTAACTATTTCACAATTCAAGTTTATATAACAATTCAGAGTAATAAACTGTCCCGCAGCAGTATTGTGCTCCCAAAATGGTTTTATTCTGCTATGAATCACAAAATAAGCAATCTTCAAGGAAAATGCTGTCAGGGGATTTTTTCCACAAAAGAACATTCTTTGAGCAAATAATTTTAACAACTAAATCTAACCTGCAGTTCATTAATCAATAATATTTTGTCAGCATTATGAAATTGTCAATCATTAGATGAAAGATTTCAAATTTGAATCTGAAATACAAACGTTACGATATTTTACCTGAGTGAAATTGTTTTAGATGATTTTTTTTTTGTTTTTTGCTCACTTTCAAATAAAATTAAACTATCAAAGTAAAGATTTTCAGAATGATAAACCGTCCAGCCGCTGTGCAAATATCTGACTTTCTAAAAATTTTGAATTTCAATTTCATTGTCAGTAATAGTAGAGTTACGTTATAAAGTTTGGTTAATAGCCTTTAGGTATAATGGACGCATTTGGAAAAGGATTCAAAAAGATAAATTGGAAAGAGCTTTTGGTCGCAGA
This sequence comes from Holacanthella duospinosa, assembly GCA_002738285.1. Classification (NCBI taxonomy): domain Eukaryota; kingdom Metazoa; phylum Arthropoda; class Collembola; order Poduromorpha; family Neanuridae; genus Holacanthella; species Holacanthella duospinosa. Next base: position 393,718 of record NIPM01000101.1, read on the forward strand.
GTTGTTGGTTCGTTAGGCACAACAAAAGTTTTAGAAAAGTTGCAAAAAAAATTTATTTAGACCCGGTTAGTAATATGAAATGTAAGTATTTATGATTTTTACATCAATAAAGGCTTAAATGTAGTATGGATATGTAAATGAACAGAATTTGTCTATTTGAAATCTAGCAAAAATCGAAAATACATAAAGTGTAGTTATTTCAGAATTANTAAATGAACAGAATTTGTCTATTTGAAATCTAGCAAAAATCGAAAATACATAAAGTGTAGTTATTTCAGAATTATTTACCAAATTTAGTGCTTTTTATAAATCTTTTATCTCAGCTTACAAAATTTTCCATTCCGAAGTGATCAACAATTTTGTATATACAGAATATTTTCCAACCGTTTGTAATATAACTAGGTCTCTGTTTACACTAGCTCTGCTTACATTGGCTGATTCATAATCGAGGTAAAAAAGGTATAATTCACTTTAACTCAAAAAAGGTAAAAAAGCTGAAATTCAATTTATCTCAAAATATCGTACTNAATATTTTCCAACCGTTTGTAATATAACTAGGTCTCTGTTTACACTAGCTCTGCTTACATTGGCTGATTCATAGTCGAGGTAAAAAAGGTATAATTCACTTTAACTCAAAAAAGGTAAAAAAGCTGAAATTCACTTTATCTCAAAATATCGTACTCTAGATTTTAAAACTTTTTATCTCAGGAGCCTTAAGTGAAACCATTAAGAATGTTTGCCATGTTTCTTTTTGTCAAACCAGACCAAATAATTCATTGTACAGTAAAGTTCGGTTGTAGTGAATGTGTAGGGACCGGCAAAATTGGTTCAGTATAGCCGNTTACATCTGCGTTGGCGTTTTATATTCTAAGAATTTGATACTTGAATTTTAGCTAATTGCTTAAATGTAACTTAATTATATTTTAACACTTTTATTAACTTACACCACAAAATCTTTGGAAGTCTACTTCAATTTTAGATTTTGATTTCAAAATAAGAGAAATTGTAGAGTTTCCAATCTTATATTTCTCACATAACGTTTGGCGAGGTGTGTTGGAAGACAAGTGCAGCAATGATATCGAATTTATCGTTTAAGGACAACGCAGTGCGCTTTTGGCCTGATTTTGACATTGTGAATTAGTAATTTACTTAATAAACTAAAACTCACTCATAGGTCAACATGCAAGTCCGGTGCATAGATGGGCAGGCATAAAAGTATAAGGAACAGTAGTAGCAAATGGTCTCATTACGGAATTCAGACATATTTCACTATAACCGGACAAAATGACTCTCGGGACCGTTATGTTTGGTTCACTAAGCCCGGAAGTTCAGTATAGCCGATTTCATTATAGCCGGACTATTTAACACATAATCTCCCATTTGCTTGGCAGGGACCGGACAATCTGATTTGCTATAGCCGGNGCCGGACTATTTAACACATAATCTCCCATTTGCTTGGCAGGGACCGGACAATCTGATTTGCTATAGCCGGAGTTGTATTATAGCCAGAGTCACTATAGCCGAACTTTACTGCAAATAGTTTTTAAATATAAACAAAAACACAGAATATGACTGCATTATGGTTTTTAGACCAAACAACTTGGTATTTTTTGGGCTAAGCGGCTCACCTACTCACCTATGTACTTCTAACAATAAACATGATTCCAGTTTATTTATTTTTTACTGAAAGGTAACTGTATAATAAGGCTATAAGCAGACTAGTGTAAATTGCTTAGCAATTAAGCATACTGATTGTTTTTAAATTTTTACACCATACTATTTATTTTAATTTTTCTTTTAGTTATTTCTCTTATAAAAGTCAAAACCAAAAATAATAATCGCGCAAATCAAAAATTTGTATTAAAATTCTACAGACTTAATCCAAATGCTACTATAATTCAACTGCTTAAATTCCATATTATTTAAAAATTGTGCTCAAATAGTAAGAAGCCGTAGACATGTAAACAATTTGTACATTGGAACGAAGAGATTTTGTAAGGCACAAATTAAAGATGATAAGTTTGTGACGAAACGAAATTTGTAGAAAGTTTGAGAGCAACGTGAAAGTTGAAATGCTAGTAAGATAACCAAAATACGGATAGCAAATACAAATCAAAAATTTTTTATGAATTACAAAACCTAGTTATACTGGGAGAAACAGTGGGTTTAACTGTGGGACATGCAACCTTAAACCTCACGATGTAACACATTAAAAAAACTGACGTAGAATTATAGAAATAACATACAAAGGATGTGCAGCAAGGCATTGGAAGGATTTACAACTAAGTCCAATTAAACTCAGAAACAAGAGCTAAATACGTATATAATTCCACCTATAGGATTGCCATATAATAGAGAAAGTATTTTGAGACAAAAGATTATAAACATTAAAATAAAAGTCGACTCGAATAGAAGTTAAATAAACTTCCATTAAGAAACAACGCTAAAGCATTTTCAGTTACAGAATTATTTGATACCCAATCTAGGCGTTTAATTGTATCATGACAGAAAATAAGCAGACATAGACCGAAGGACAAAACCATTGTATGAAATTTCTCTAGTTATATTTTTTTCATGTGATAATAAACTTTACCTGTTTCATTTAGTATGAAATCTGAATCGCAGAATATGGAAAAGTGGGAAATGAAAAATACTAGGTGTACAATTAAGTGAATTATTTTCTTGAACATTTCTAAAACAATTAATAATGCTCACAAACTTGATGCTCTATGTAACTAAATTATGACTGATAATAATTTAGTCGAACACTGATATGGAGGACGATAAATCTGCTTATTGGAACCTGAATTCTTGTTACGTTTGGATGAAATAAAATATTCCAGAAATTTATCGAATTTTGAACTTAATACACAATGAGCCAGAATTATTTGCGTATTCAAAAGGTTTGATAAATTGTTCACCTAACATACACTGTAGCGCAAATATCCATATATCTACATGTATAGCCTTTGCATTCCAACTGTTTCACTTCAAAGCAAGTGTTTAACACAGCACTAAATGTATCTGAATTACAAAATTTGATAAAATAAAATAGACAATAGGAAATGGTCTGACAAATTATATTATTTGAGCGGAATCGTTTTCTCACTCAAAATAATTCGGTTTATACTAACTTGCAATTTATAACGATAAAATTTAATTTTAAAATTTAATTTGAAATTTGTTCTCAGCAAATATATTGAGAAACTATTGACCAAAGGAGCGTATGTAGAAGGATTCCACTAAGCTTTTGGTTGTAGTTGGTGTCTAGGGTGGGGTACATGGAGTGGTAGTGGTGGAAGACTGAAAGATGTTGGGGTACCCATTTTGGGATTATAGTCTGTTGGTAAAATGGCGTCTGCTGGAGAAGATAGTGATTTAATTTAAATAAAAAAATAGACATATTTTTGTCTTCTTTGTTTTTATACAAACTGAACAGGGTCTGAAAGTTTTTCCTTACATTGTATGTAACCTATTTTTCTCGATGATGATGTTGTGATAATTTTATGAAGTATATGAGAGGCATAATGTGGACTATGATACAAACATTTAATTTAACGGTGGTGACTAGTTCAATGTTGCTGAGTAGACTTTTTGTGAAATATTTACAATAACGTTAGAGTTAGATCTTTAGTTCGAATTTATCATTTGGTAAGCGATCTCTAAGAGGCAATTGAAATATATTATAATGAAAATTCATTTCCTTCTTTTGCGTAATTTTTGGTAACTAGTGTGATCTCAGGAGAAAGGTAAAGACAGTTGTCGTTTATGTTTTATAAAATCATTTCGGTTTGTAAAATCTACAAACGTGTTTCTCTGTGTGCCCTCCCTTCAACCGCCCATAAAAATTAGAATCATATACAAGAAAGGGAACTGTGTCGAACTAGATAAGAAATTTGTGTGGCAAGCAGTCAAATGGTAAATATCCGGACAAGAGTGACGACGGATTCACAGAGGTTCGATTCTTTCCTCCGTCACAAAGCTCACCTAGGACCATCGTCTTAATGACAATGTAGTTTCATTAGAGACACCAAAAGACCAGCGGCCAGACTACGTTCCTTTGGTAAAAGTTGTAGAAACAGAGCCTACGGTGATGCGCGTTCAGATTCACAGAGATCTTTTCCAATTGGTGGACCCTATAGAGTAACCACTGCTCCGCCGTTGCCTCCCATCGATGTGAGCCTTAGGCCACTGCCAACACTACAGAAGCCCAGGTGGACAATGAGCTCTAATCAATTATCAACCGTACTTTCTCTGCCATCTACACTTTGTCCATTACTCCAAACGTATATGGATTTGAAACCAATGTAATCCAGGATAGCATCATCCAGACAAGCAAATACTTTTTATCATTTTCGAAATGGATGGACAATTTCCATTAATTTAAAGCTGTTATCAAAATTTCTACCTAATAATTTTATAGTTTGTGCATTTGAATTCAACAAATACATGCTTCAGAGTAGGCATTTAAACGAGCCGAGTTTTCTGTTGGCTCGGTTCAGCTCTCTCAAATTTCAACTCATTTCGGCTCACGGCTGGCATGAGTTGGGAAATATCAGCTCAGCTCGGTTCATTTCTCAACTCGCACGAGCAGCTCGCGAGCCGATTCGTGAGTCATAGTTTAGTTATATTCGAAAATTATTTTCTACTTCGACGTGGTTACAAAAGTAGATTATGGGGAATTTACAAAGATATTCGAGATTGCCACATGTCCTACGTAGACGTTCTATTCACCATTTGGTGAATAGAACTTTTTCAAAAAAACAATTTCTTGAAACAAAGTATGTTGTACGTCTAGCTTTGCTCTTGTAAACAATATTAAAAAATGATGAACAGATTAGGCAACAGTTACTAGCATTATTTAAATTAATGAAATTCAGTATTTTTTTGTACAGACTGAGCCAAAAATGCCTTGATAGCATAGATTCAAACCAAATTAACAAAAGTCAATGAGTTGACATATTGTCCATGAAACAATTAACTAAATGGCAAAACTAATGGCNTTTACAAAGATATTCGAGATTGCCACATGTCCTACGTAGACGTTCTATTCACCATTTGGTGAATAGAACTTTTTAAAAAAAACAATTTCTTGAAACAATGTATGTTGTACGTCTAGCTTTGCTCTTGTAAACAATATTAAAAATGATGAACAGATTAGGCAACAGTTACTAGCATTATTTAAATTAATGAAATTCAGTATTTTTTTGTACAGACTGAGCAAAAAATGCCTTGATAGCATAGATTCAAACCAAATTAACAAAAGTCAATGAGTTGACATATTGTCCATGAAACAATTAACTAAATGGCAAAACTAATGGCGTTATCATTTCGACGAAGTTAAAAGGTTATTTTTCATACAATATAAGTAAATTTTAGCAATTTACTTTAAAATTTTAACCCGAAAATTTTGTGAGCTAGCTCTACGAGTTATTCCCGTTACTCGACTGAGCCAATGCTCCAGCTCAGCTCGGCTCGTGGCTCGTCCATTTACAAATGAGTTGAATTATTTCAGCTCAATTCGGCTCAAACTCGACTCGCTCGTTTAGCTCGTGAGCTGGCTCGGCTCGTTTGAAATTGAATTCATTGAATTCATCTTTACTAATTTGCAACTCGTTAGTAAAAATAATTAACTCACCTAGTGTATCGTTTATAACGCACGTCTCCAAAATTATTGGGAGCGTTAAATTCAAGAGCGCGTTATAATATCTGTCTGTAAATGCATGGAGACAGACTTGTCCCTTGCCCTTTGCTGGAAAAGTAAGGCACTGTCTAAAATTTGGTCAAATCTGTCCCGTAATCTCAAATCATTTTTTTAACAAAAGTGTTACGCAGTTTCACAAGCGTTTAAACTAAAGTTTGACAAACAAAATCTCTACGATCATTATAATCGGAGCTAGATTTTTTGAAATTTGAATTTTTACATATTGTTATAAGACATTATTAATCTTTGACTACATCGTCTCAAAACAACATCCAAACATTTCAATTATAAAAAATTGAACTTAACCAAAAAATATTTGCGCTTTTGTTTTTGTTTCTCTCGTAGTGAAGTTATCGAATATGAATATCAATCTGCCAATTGATTCCAAATTATTTCATTTTTGTTCAAATTTAAAAAACATTGCTTGACTGCAACAATTCTTTCCAAAAAAATTAATTAAAAAACTTTTTTTAATGACAATGTCATTTTTCTAAGCTACATAACGATATAAAACATGTTTCTATACTATATTCGGAACCATGTTATTAGTGGTTTCTCTTTTGTTAATTTGCATTTTATACTTTTTTTTATACAATTTATTGTCACATTTACTACCAAAATTTATAATCATCCACCTTAACGTATTTTGTCCTCAGCCAGTTTTATTGAATTAATCTAACCACAATTTCGTCTCTGGCTATAAACCTAAGTCCACTGAAAGCTGTTTTTCACGTATAAAAACTAGGTATCTCTAACCTGGATAAAGAATTCGTCAGTCTCATCAAATTCCCTAATCTAGGGTCAGGTGGGGTTATTGTGATATGGGGCTATTGTGAAAACTTTTTTGTTAAACCACTAACTTTTGAGATTTTGGATGGTCCTTTTTTCCATAATTTTGTTTATCTTTTCATCAATGACTACCAACAATATTATTCCACACTTTTAATCGTTAGAAATTGCTAAACTCGTAAGCCATCTTGAAAATCCATTGACAGAGGATTAATTTTGCCTTGCAGAGTTTGACTTCTCCATGGCTTAAGACAAGGTAGGTTGCGTAACTTAATTCAATTAAAACTGAAATATTATCATATTTCAAGTACTACCTTCACTGGATCCAAATCTCAATTAATAATTAAGATATTAATTAATCACAATAGCCCCACTATTTTCGCATGTAAAGGGCTATTGTGAATTTCAAAGTGGGGTTATTGTGATTTTTCATAAAGTTCATATGTTCTGACACTTTGCACTTCTTAGATGGTCAGGAATTATAAGAAGGAAAGAATAAGCGATTGTAGTAAACAATACACTGGTGATCATTTAATGGATTCAATACAAACGGTTACAAATGGGCTGACAATAATTCAAGCATCATCATACTGTCAAATTCCAATTTCCACATTGACATTGAAAATTAGTGGTTGGAAATAGAAGTCAAAAACTGTAAGACGGCGCTCACAACAGAAGCAAAGCAATAACATTCAGGTCTACTCAAGGTCATGAATAAATGGAGATTCGGTCTAACCAAAAGCCATGATATATTGAATTATAACTATTTGGTTAAATAAATAACCTACCATGTATCATGCGATTTTAGTGCCTGATGTAGTGCAAGAGTTTGTGAAGACAAATATGATACCCAATCGTTTTAAACAATTTACACTTTTCCAATTTGGATTACAAATAGATTTTTAGTAATTTCCAGAAAGGAAAAAATTGCACTCTCCGAATCAATATTTTTAATAGATTTTCAATTTAAATAGTTCCAATTTAAATCTATAGAAAGGAGTTTTTACAAATTATTCTTGTCGAAGTTTCTCCATTCATTATGTTTATTTGGTTTCAATTTTTAGATTTTGCTGCACTTCGTTTTGGTAACGGATGGACTTGGTACCAATGTTTCAATTACACTTTTCCGCAGGTAATGGTGTAATGCATCATATCAATAATAATACATCTTTTGCAAAATATCTAGAACCACTTTTGTAGATCTTTGTATCGCTTCGACGCAGTTTATGAGGGAAAGGTACTCAATGTTTTTATGCATTCGAATTAATCTAAGGAGCTAAAATTGTCGATCCTCTGAAACATAGCGGAGACAGTCAACAACAATGAAAGTCTAGGTACATATCTTTTGCGTATAAATTTGTTTTTCAGTTATAATAAAATTGAAGTTTTGGGAAACACTAAATAAAACAAATACACCAATATAATACACCAATATAATACACCATATAGTGCTATTTGCTGTATTTATAAATAAAACAATATAGCTTTTAGCTAAACCACAAATTATTTCGTAATCAATAAGAGTTACTGGAAATTGAAAATGGGTGTTAACCGGCACATGTTGAACAGAGGAACGAAATCGGATTATTTAAAAGTTGGGTCAGTATGAATAGGCTGTATGATGCGGGGAGGAATGGAGGGTAGAGAATAGAGTGTAATTGTTAGAAAGAAGTGAACAGTTATCAATAGATTAATAAATTGCAACCCAGATATCTAAAAAGTAACACTTGAACAAATAATTAATATCTATTACTTCAGTTACATCGAAATTTGCGTCAGCCGAACTAAGACCAATATTTTGTCATTTCTACATTGAATTCATTCGTATGGTGTTTTCCTGAACACTTACTCAATGGTATATATTTTGACAACACCGAGCATTGTCTTACATTTTTTAATTCAGCTGGCTACGGTCTTGTAGGCAGTTTACTGTGGACTTGGTATACAACCGCGATTTTTCATATTAATCATTCCCTCTGAGCTCAGATCTTTAAAGCGAGCAATTCTGTTTTGCTTGTACAATTAGTTACGAAATTCCGCCTTCAAAACCGAAATCAGAAGTAGACTATCAGCGTGTTTTTGGTAGCAGAAATTTAGAGTGTCTTGATGAATAATGTAGCATTGTCTTAATTAAAGACATAGTATAAAAATAGGTCTAGCATTGTAGTTTTTACGCTAAAAGCAAAAAAACTGGTGTTAACAAATGGTCGAGGCGGTTATATGAGTGCTTTATTTACATTGAGATCGAAGAGTTCTAATTTCAAAACAAACCGTACCCAGGGACTAACCGAACGAAAATATTCAAATTTTGCAGAGATATAGTACATGATATGTCGATCATTGTAAAGTGTCTTCTGTCGGAAAGTTATGGAATAAGGCAGTGGTGGTTAATGCCCTCGGGGCTATTTCCTTTTAGCTTCTCATCTTAGGTTTTAAAATCCCACAAATACTTGCCATATTTAAGCTGTAAAAGCAGAACCAGACACCAGTGCCTTACTTGGACTGTCAAATACATTTTTGTATTATGATAGACCAGAGGCTTAGACTGAAATCCCTTCGAAAGTAGCTACTCCGGATGGTGAAAAAGTGTGTATTATATAGTAAAATGTTCTCATATATGCTGCATTGTGAATACTTGAAATCAAGATATTGACTTATGCAGCTTACTATGACTTTTGCAGGTCATAATAAGCCGCATCCTTCCCTCTTTTATTATGTAATTTTATCATTCATAATCACCAGACCTTGTGATAGATTCCACAAACGTGTTTGCTATTACCAAGTTTTTTAGACTTTATGAATTCTGAAGGTCAAAGTAAATAAGTACTCGGTTTAACACATATTATAATATTCCTCCGCGCGTAAAGTGACGATTGATGTCATACATCGACCAGTTTGATGCAATCAGTATGTTGACATTTGGTGACTATTGGAAGTCAAACAAAACGATACCTTAATAAGCAATCTATTCTACTACGATCTAAATGTCTTTTACAAGATTCGTGAAATTTTTTGGTATTTTCCTTCGGATAGTCGCGATGTGTAATGATGCAGGTTCGGAATTATTTCCTTCACACTATCGTCTTCAGAAATCTTTTATAAAATATGGCACACAATGGTTCATCAAAAAGGAAGACTGTGAACTATGTTTCGAACATAATGTTGTAAATTGTTCAAAGAAAAATTCGGGTGTAGTATTCAACTGCCTCGTAGATACTACCAACCGTTTAAAATTACATAAATGCAAAGGTGATAAGTTTGGTAAATGCGAAAGTGTATCAAAATTTTAATTTTAGCTACTTAAAGTACTGAAAATAATTGAAAGCACATACAAATATACGAGCTAGGTATCTACAAATTTGTAATGGTTTTCTTCTAACTAGTTTGAGTATTAAGCTCATAAAGATGTAAACCTGGTTCCTTTTTTCCTGTTTATACTGGGTCTTGATAATGTCCGCGGTTTCATGCAACAATTTCTAAAATATTTCCCGTCATGGTTGAATTATGCGATATCAACAGCTCAACGTTATATTTTATTCTTCCGGTTACATTGATAGTCCTACCAAAGAATTTCTTCTCTTCGAATGTGTCTCTGCAAACATATAATAATGATATCACAGCAAACGTTTAAGATAATAAGTTTTTCTAGCCGAATTACTAATCCAATTTTTCTGACACCATTAATATTTAACCCTATTAAAAATAGGTTTTTTCACACTAGAAACCTACCTATTGGGAAATTTATCCGTGCCTCAACGCGACAAATCATAACTTGTAGTCTCCTTGTAATTTACGTTGTAATTTTGTTGTATTTTGCAATTATTTGCCTTGTAATGAAAATTCAAGTGAAGGAAATATTTGTCATCATTTGTTTTTCGTGTATTCTCGTTCTCAGTGTAATGGTTGAGCACTTCTATCTAACAAAAGTTGAAGGCGGCCTTATCATTCTTAACAACTACCTAGCGTTCAATGAAATATTTAGTAAGTTTGGAATGTTTTTTGAATTTAGAAATAAAAAGATGGTTGTTTATTATATGTTGCAAACACATTATAGATCTGTGTTGTTTGTCCGTCCGCCGTCGGTGCTCTCACTCAAAAGCTAATTAACGGATCGAGATGCGGTTTTCACTAATCGATAGCCCATGCACTAAGAACGGACAAGTTCGCAGATGAGCCATATCCCTCAACTCGGACCTTTTTTTTCTCCCGAAACTCAATTTTCCCTTATGGGAATTTACATGTTAAATAATAACTCGAATATTTCAGTAACCAATGGATGGATCGATATGGAGTTTTCACTAGAAGATAGCCCATGCCTCAAACCACACCCCGTGCAACTAACAACTTAGCGTTACCCAACCCTGGGCATTACCCGACCTCGGGCATTACCCGACCCCGAGCATTACTCGACTCCGGACATTAACGGGTTCCGGGGATTATCCGAGACCGGGCATTACCCGAGCCCGGGCATTATCAGACTTCGGGTATTGCCCGACTCCGGACATTACCCAACCGTATACATTCCCAGACTCCGACATTACCCTACCTCGGGCATTATCTTAACCCCTAACCCAACCATTACCCTACCTCCTGTATTACCTCGGCCTTTGTGGAAAGGATTCTGTATCGCCCGGTGGTTACATGTGAGGAGACTCGTACTCTAACAGTAGCCAAGCGAGACTTTAATCCCCAGAGATAATGACAAGTATGAGTTAAAACTCTCCTGTGAGATAAGGAGATCCATGGTCCAGTGTAGAAATACACAGACTCTCTACTTTTTGTCTCACATAAGATGGCGAGCAGAATCCCGGTTCGAGTCTCCCCAACCCCGAGACTTTTTCAAAGTCTTCCAGGGTTTTCACCCCGTTAGTTAGGTTAGGTTATCTCTTTAGTTATTAATAATCTGGGCGTTTGAATTTCCGCCATTTGCCGAATCCGTAGAAAATTAAGTTTAGGTGTACTGGGTTAGAGGATACAGTAGGCTCTTGAGAATGAACACTGGGGACCAGTGTTATTGGGAAGGGGGGTTCTGTGGAAAGGATTCTGTATCGCCCGGTGGTTAGATGTGAGGAGACTCGTACTCTAACAGTAGCCAAGCGAGACTTTAATCCCCAGAGATAATGACAAGTATGAGTTAAAACTCTCCTGTGAGATAAGGAGACCCATGGTCCAGTGTAGAAATACACAGGCTACTGTACTTTTTGTCTCACACCTTTCTACCGCCAAATTTCCCTCCCTACCTAGCCGTCCATATCGATCTAACGTTCACATTTCTCCCTACGTTTTAGCACTGCAACACATTACTCCTTTTACAACGTAGATCATGATTACATTTTGGAGTAATCATAATCATAAATTTGTAATTTGTAATCATAATTTGTGTATATATGGTTACAATTTTTGATTACATTGGAATTTTATTTTATGCATAGAATCAAATTCTAATATTGAGTTTTTTCGAATATTATCTTATTGTTGGTTTGAAAAACTAATACTGGAATTTAAAAATATAAAACAAAGTACTAAAGTTATTACAATACTTTGTTGTAGTGAACGGCTTGATTAAAACATGCAACTTCTTTCACAAAATTTTATGAATTTTTTGGGTAGACTCGATTAAAAGGCTTCTGTCAAGAAAGATTCAAGTTCTGGAAAAAAAATTTCAATACAAAATTAATTTTCTCTTTCTGAAGCATACCGATTATCAGTCAATTCAGGTGAACAGTTAATAGATAGTTTGGGTTTTTTACTTAAAAACTTGACGTAAAAAATAAGGTTGACATAACTTTAATCGACGTACTATTTTTCAATTCTTTAAAATTTGGAAATCAATTAAATTTCCAATTTGTGGATGTTGAGAATGATAGGTCGTGGAGCTAAGATTGGAGAAAGAATTGGTCTCCTAAAGCCGAAAAGACGAAACAGAAATAAATTGATTAGAAACGTAAGTTGATTAAAGTTTAAGTGGTTCTTTGACAATTCGATGACTAAGAAAAATTTTAAAATAATTAACAACAATAAATTACACGATTTGAGGGCAAGAGTTGAATTCAATCTGAAAAAGAACATCACATTGCTAAAATCAGCTCTGAATATTTCAACTTGGGAAACTGGAAAAGAAGGTTGGGCTTCTCTTCGTGAAGAATACAACAAGAGGCATGATTCCGAGTGCTCAATCAGAACTCTGAAGTCACATATTGACCTCCTGATTTCCAAATATGAGAAGGAGACTTTAACTGTAAAGTGAGTGAACTTTGAAAAGTAAGTTGGAAAAGAATTATAAATTTTTTTTTATTGTTTGTAGAACAGGAACGGAAGAAGAAGTATCCGAACGTGGAAGGTTAATTGAAGAAGTGAAGGTCATCATCGAAGCTTCTAAACAACCAATTAATTATCAATTTGAAGCTGAAGATGATACGAACTACAACGTAGAAGTTCAAGTAATCTGTGATGAAGATATCTCAACGATTTTTTCTGAAACTCCGATTCAGGACGAGGAAGGTTGTAGGACGAGGAAGGAAGGAAGGATTTAGGTCGATAATCGTTCATTTATGTCACTGAGCATGTGGTTGAATATTCTCGACAAAGTACTTACTGAATCTAAACAATTTTTAGCATTATTTCTCTGTGAAATGGTTCAAATTAAATTGTTTTCGAAAGTAAATTGGTACTTTCTGACGTCTTCGTTTTTTCAAAGACCAGTACAACATGGGATGCATAATTCTATGGAGTACCAATTTTCTGAATAGTTTTACTGAAGTTGTTTAATTTTTAATTAATTATTAGTTAATAGTTAATTTAATTATTAAATGTCAAATACTTTACCTGATAGTTTCTTCATGCTGTTGAATTTTGAAAGTAAAAATTTTTAAGTTGAAAATATAAGGTAAAGTATTCAGGTGTCAAACCCTAATTGTGTAGACATAACGCGTAAACCTAAAATCAAGTTGACGTAAAACTTTTTACGTCAATTTTTGAAATAAAGTAAAAAAAAAGTTATGTAAAAACCCAAACTATCTAATAAATTGGTTATTTGTAAGATTTCAATACCTCAAAAGAGGCTTTCAATGGCATTTCGTCAAACGTTAACAAGTTGACTTGTAACTTAGCTTGAGTGTTCCAAAATACACTTGAGATAATTATTTTTAATATTTTTAAAATTATTTAAATTACAAGTAAGTACCTGACCTAAGGCAGATCCGACAGAATTTGGAGAAAACTTCACCAAATTTGTCCATAATTATGCTAAAGACGATGTGACATATTTCAGGATGAGGCATTGCTTCGCTTTACTTCCAGAGGTCATCAAAGGTCAGATGTCTGAATATGATGGACCAAGGCAAATAGTGTATCAGTTGGACAGGGTTTGTTTTGAAAAATATTCTTCAAAATGACATCTGGCTATTAAATGAGTTAAAAATAAATTCAACCGAAATAATTTCTACAACAAAATAGACGTATTTCGGTTGTTTTATTTCACCAGAATGGGGTTAGTGACCCATGCTGGTCAAACGATTAAACCAATTACCCTATCACTCTTTTTAATATTATTCAGGTTGGAAAATCAAGCTATTTTCCGAGATACAAATGAATTCAACCGAAACAAGTTTAAAAAAGTGTTGAATTTAGTGGTATGTAGATTTCCAACCACTGGATGGAATTTGTTACATACCGTAATGACCAAAGCCAAAGAACAAAAAAATTCACTACTGACAGCTGATGCATGCAGTTTACTAACGGAAAAAGGAATGTATTAAAATTTTTGTTCTTTCGCTTTGGTCACATCGGTATAAAAAAATTGCACAGAAGGTCAACATCAATCAGTAAGATGAAGCGCATGTCAATTTAAAAGAAACATTGTGACGGTTCTATTTGTGCATAGCGCTTTGAACTTTTTACAATTTGAAAAAAGAAACATAAAACTGAAGAATTCATTCGAAGGAATGCCACTTTCAGATTTGTCGATTTTAAAATTTAAAAGCTTAATTTCGAAAAATTAGAAAGATAAGCTACGCTTTGAGTTTGAGGAATTTAAATATTAAGTTTAGGTCTGTACCAGACCTAATTATGAGATTCGCGCCAAAAATATGTGACGTAGAAGGACTTTCTCCTTCCTCAAGACTTAGTACGTCTTTCAAAAACTTAATTCCAGACCTAATTCCCTCTCACGTTAGGTCTGAGATTAAGTCCAAACCAAGAGTTTTTTTTTTCTTCTGTTTATAAGCAATATTTAAGTTTTAGTTTTAATTGTAAATTACGTAATGTTTTTAATAANTAATTCCAGACCTAATTCCCTCTCACTTTAGGTCTGAGATTAAGTCCAAACCAAGAGTTTTTTTTTTTCTTCTGTTTATAAGCAATATTTAAGTTTTAGTTTTAATTGTAAATTACGTAATGTTTTTAATAATTAATTAAGTATTGGGTCTAAAAAAGGTTGAATTTTGAAAAAAATCGAAATTACGATCTGGCTGTTTCGGTAGGAACAGTCAGTTAATTCATTTTCTGTGGATGCTAATTTATATNAGTGTGAAAGTCGAGAAAAATTATGTCGGTCCAGACCTAAACGTAATATTTAAATTCCTCTTATATAATTACTGCAAAGTTAATAAAAGTTATGGATTTTATAATGCAAAAGCTAGATACGTTACGTTGACTACCACGGGTTACCAACTAAAGTTTATAGTTTATAAAATTCATAAAAAAGTTATAGTTTGCGCTTCTTTATCTTCTATTCTTTAAAATTTTATAAATTTTATAAACTGTTATGACGATTATAAACGAAAAGTGTATACTGTTCAACCTCATTACAAAAATTACAGCGACACTGGTTTACTTTCGGTAAGGTTATTCACCTAGCAGAGTAAAATGAAGCTATTTAATATCCCAAGGATTGTTGCTTTAAAATGCTGGAATATGTGTTCGTAAAGGCAAAATTTAGTTACAGAGTGAAAACCGAGTAAGCTGATTAGAAGTCATAATATGGTACTCCTGAAAAATATACCGGAAACGGATTTAGTAAAGAATTTTGGAAATTAATAGTTTATTTTCTCAGAATTTTGAGTGCGAGATGTAAAATTTGGAAATGGGGGAAACTTACCAAATTTAAGACAAAAGTTTTGATATGGAGTTGGGACAAATTTCTTATAATTAGAGAAAAAAATTTCAAAATTGAGAACAAACTTTCTAAAAGTGAAAACAGAATTTCCCAAATTCGGAGAAAATTTGAAATTAAAATTTGAAAAAGTGAAATTAGCAAAATTATTCTTGAAACGTGAATAAAATTTAGAAATTTTTTCTTCAACAGCAAACAGATTCTGGTATGTGGTTTAAAAATTCTGAAAGTGACACATTATTGTTAAGGTGGTGAAGTAATATGTAAAATTAAAATGTTTGGCTGTTCTTTTGACACATCGCTCTGGGTACATCGTTTCAAAATAATATTCAAAATTTAATTTTAAAAACATTCGTAACTTTTGTTCTAGTGATTCTAGAAACTTGCTTTAGACCATACGTAGAATCACACAAAACTCGTTTTACATTGTTCGCTATGAATTTTTGAAAAATTAAGTTTTGGTGTAAACTACGGGCAATTTGGTCAAAACATCTTTGTTATGATATGGTTTCGTTATTTAGGCTTCACTAGTTCAGATTTATGAAAAAAAGTCAAAATATTGTGGCGCGGCGTACCGTTGCATTGATTAGGATAATTTAATGTAAATAAATAAAAAGGATAACATTGGATTCGAATGAAAGAGATAGGGAATGATAGTAATTGGGACTTGGATACACACGGAGTACCTACAGTATTGGATTCCTGTACTACGGGAATGGGACTGGCTCTTTAGGCTGAACTCCTAGAGTATTGGGTTATCTTCTCTAAAGACACTTCTTCTTCTCTAACAAAAGTGTCTTCTCTACTCTACTGGTCTCATACAAGCCTGGAGTGAAGTGGATGGGTTTGGGTTGAGTTAGGTCTGGGCTGAGTAACCCGACTCTGCTATGGTCTTCAGTTCCCTACTCCTAGAGGCTTCTATAGGAACTGGTGATACCGGGGCCTGGTTCTCCTTTTCTACCTACAGGCCGGTCTCTCTAGACTCTCGCTCCTACAGGGCGGGATACTCTTCAACCTAGAGNTGGGCTGAGTAACCCGACTCTGCTATGGTCTTCAGTTCCCTACTCCTAGAGGCTTCTATAGGAACTGGTGATACCGGGGCCTGGTTCTCCTTTTCTACCTACAGGCCGGTCTCTCTAGACTCTCGCTCCTACAGGGCGGGATACTCTTCAACCTAGAGTTCTTGTACTCAAGTTCCTAACGGTTAGGGGCCTCTTCTACCTACGGGACAAGACAGTTACTTGTGTTCTCGGTTCTTGGGTAATGTCTCACCAAGACTATACCTAACTTAGGGAGATGATGTTACTTCACTGTAGGGACTGGTCTGCTGCTAAGAGTACTATCCCTGTAGTGATTATCTTCTCTATAGGAACTCCGTCTCCAACAGGACCACTCTTCTCTTCCTACAGGAGCTTGCCTTCCTATAGTGACGACTCTTCTCCTAAAGGAGCTTACCTTCCTATAGTGACGACTCTTCTCCTACAGGAGCCTACCTTCCTACAGGGACTACTCTTCTCCTACAGGAGCTTACCTTCCTACAGTTTCTAAGTTACTAGTTACTCGGACTAAAGACCGATGGTCTTACCTAGCAAGTGTGAAGTCTTCTCCGAACGGAAGGATGGGGAAATCCGTTGTGTTCTTCGGCACCGGACCCCCGGGGTCACCGAAGTCTGGCAGAGTTGCAGAGCTCTCCAGTGACACCGGTGAAACGGTGGAACCGAAGTAATGATAGTTAAGTGTGGTACCTGACGAGGAATCCGATGCTCGCTCAAAGGGATGGTGGATGCCACGCGGGGCTTTTGACCCTAAGTGAGGACGGAACCTCACCAGGTCTATGGTCTTCCGATGATAAAGTCGTCATTTGTCACACTTACTTTGCCGAGGGAAAAGGATTCGCCACTCTCTCTCTCTCCAGGAGTCCACACCAATGATGGATAACTCACAACACTTAATAACACGATCCACACTATTCTCCACAAAGGTCAAATTATGATAATGTTTATTGCCAATTTAACTATTTATTACGTACGCGGTTACTTATTAAGCTTAAACTACTATTGTCCCTACCTTTTTTACAAGCTAAAACTCAGCGCCAAATACTCTACTCTGTTGAGAGACAAAACCTCAATGGGAACCGCCCCCCCCCCTCACGAGGTGAAAACTTTACTCGGGAGGGGGGATCCCATTGAGGTTTTGGTTTGTTTTATTTATGGTATCGCTTCCCACCACAAAAAAGAGTGCCCATTTCCTATCTCTAACGAATTCTCCTAAGCCCGTTCACACATCCTTACGGAGAAATGAATGGGCTCAGAGGAATTCTTATTAACCTTAAGTTCTATCCTAAACTATTCCTAATTTCAGAATTCCCGAGTACTAGGGAAGTGCCGAATTTCTGGCTGCGCCACAATATCCAGGGAAATTTTACAAAATTCAAATTTCGGGCATTTCTCACTTTCCGGGAGAACCAAGTTTTCAAAATTTCTAAAGTTCTTTCACCATTGCATTTCTTGTCTCAAAATACATACGAATCAATCAAAAAATATTTTATTCCTTTTTGGGTCTATTGTCTGCATATTGTATATTTTAAACGTGCCTGATATCTCAAAATTTTAGTTTGGACTTTAAACTAGTCTTCATTTTTTTTTCTTTAAAATTAATTTCAAAAACCAAAGTAAACGCTTCTCAACTTTGAATGACAACAAAATCATGATATACAGTTTAGGGATTGGTTACATTTGGGGTTTATATTTTTATTGTTAATATTTTTATTGACGATAACCAGTGTTTTGGTCTTCAGTTGAAATATTTTATTGAAGAAAATGTAAAATGAACTAAATAAATATATTTTATATCAAAAACGGAATATACTGTGAGTAGTTTAATGGTAAAATACTTNCTTCATTTTTTTTTCTTTAAAATTAATTTCAAAAACCAAAGTAAACGCTTCTCAACTTTGAATGACAACAAAACCATGATATACAGTTTAGGGATTGGTTACATTTGGGGTTTATATTTTTATTGTTAATATTTTTATTGACGATAAGCAGTGTTTTGGTCTTCAGTTGAAATATTTTATTGAAGAAAAGGTAAAATGAACTAAATAAATATATTTTATATCAAAAACGGAATATACTGTGAGTAGTTTAATGGTAAAATACTTNGTAAAATGAACTAAATAAATATATTTTATATCAAAAACGGAATATACTGTGAGTAGTTTAATGGTAAAATACTTCCATATGTCAATTGGCTGGTAGTGTTTGTTGATTGGACTGCGATCGATTATAATAACTAATATAGTTTATGATACACGATTCCTGTTTTATAAAGTTATCCTTTTTATTGCGACCTTTGGTTTCACATTCATATCATTTTTGATTTTAATGTTAAATTCATAAAGTGTGCGTCTNCTTTTTATTGCGACCTTTGGTTTCACATTCATATCATTTTTGATTTTAATGTTAAATTCATAAAGTGTGCGTCTTTTCTTGCAAAACATAATTACTATACATAACATCGTATAACTCAAAAAATGAGTTATACGATGACAATCGATGCAAAAAAATTTCACCAAATTCCACACATCAATTACTCACTACATTTAAAGAAAAAATGATTCTATTATAGAACCAACAATAGATTACAATGCGTGTGCGTAAAATTTCTCGGACTCACTAAAAACAAATTCCGCGGCTTACCGTTCACACCTGACCGAAAATATGAGATTACCAAGCCAATTTTCTCGGTCAGGTGTGAGCGGTATGTCGCGCTATTCTTTTTAGTGAGTCCTAGAAATTTTANTACCAAGCCAATTTTCTCGGTCAGGTGTGAGCGGTATGTCGCGCTATTCTTTTTAGTGAGTCCTAGAAATTTTACACACACGCACTGTAGTCTATTGTTGGTTCTAAATACAATTAGGATGAATTATGGTCGCCCACTTCAATTACGAAGACCTTAATCTTTCGAGGGCATCGACTTGTCACACTTAAACCTATGAGTTTTAATCATTCGGCAACTCCAATGGGCACTTACTGTCTTCCTTCGTGAATCGGAAAAGGAATGTAAAAAAATTGTTTGATAAAAATCTTTTAATTGATACATAATATAATTATTTTTTAATTTCTAGATAATTCATTTCAAGTGAAGCAACCGGACAAAGATGGGATTGAAAGTATTTTTAAAATGATGATACTAATTGCATTTCTGTCCCCTATACTTGAATTACCAGGCTTTACTATATTCTTTTCCCAGGACTTAGTTTTTCCAAGGTTTTTCTTATGGATACTACGTTTTCTACCACATAGAACATTCTATCTGGCTCTGCTTGCAACTATTCTGTCTACAATTATTTGGATACGATGTTTTATTTTCAGTGGCATCTCCATCATAGTTACGACGCTATTGGGCAATTGGATTCAGAACAGGAACAAGGCGTACGTAACAAATTATTAAAATTATAAAAAAAATTCTGAGCAGTAAAGCAAGCGAATCAGCACTAGTTGTCCGGTATATTTTAATTTTACATTTGTATAATGGTAAATAGATTTGAATAAATACAGATAGTCTATATCCCAAGGTACTAACGTGGTCTACAGCACCGTAATAACTAGTGCTCCCATAAGATTATTTACATTAAAAGTAGCAAAAGTTCTGACATCAAAAAATTTAAATAAAAAATTTTAAGTTGCAAATGTTCATAATCTAACGAGCAGACGAAATTCCCATTATTTGACCCACTCGATAATTTCGACACATCAAAGTTTTACGTAGTACAAATATAAAATTCACCTAAATNGTAATAACTAGTGCTCCCATAAGATTATTACATTAAAAGTAGCAAAAGTTCTGACATCAAAAAATTTAAATAAAAAATTTTAAGTTGCAAATGTTCATAATCTAACGAGCAGACGAAATTCCCATTATTTGACCCACTCGATAATTTCGACACATCAAAGTTTTACGTAGTACAAATATAAAATTCACCTAAATATACATCTTTAGAACATGTTTATTTAAAACTTAAAACTTAACCTAATTCCAAAGAATTAACTAATTTAAATACCCAAATTTATTTTAAATTGAAACCGTCAAATAAAGTTATGATGCTTATAATGTAATAAATAAATAAATAAACCTGAACAAAAATGACGAAAATAATAAACCTTTACAAGATTCTAACAAACAAATTCGAGAGAAAAACGAAAATAGTGAGCTTGGATGAAGTGAAATAGGGTGTTAGAACAAAATGGTAACTATGTAAAGTCAACCCTTGACAAAAGTGAACAAGGGAACGAAATGAGTGCTTAAAATAAAATTTGCCAACTTNAAACAAAATGGTAACAACTATGTAAAGTCAACCCTTGACAAAAGTGAACAAGGGAACGAAATGAGTGCTTAAAATAAAATTTGCCAACTTCTTAGCTATCACAAGCTGAATTAACATCTGTTAATCTAGTTTTGAATTACTCATCACCAGTGTTGGGAACTGGAAGGGAAGTTTCCAGTTCAGTTATTTTTCAGTTCCTGAAGAAAGGTTTCCAGTTCAGTTCAGTTCAGTAATTTTATGTAGAATTTTTTTCCAGTTCAGTTCAGTTCAGCATTTCCCTTAAAACTTTTTGTTTCCAGTTCAGTTCAGTTCAGTATTTGTTAATTACAAACCTTTCCAGTTCAGTTCAGTTCAGTCCAAAAAACTGAAATATAGCGAATTCCGAACACTGTTGGGGATTGTTGGTGTTGGGAACTGGGAAGGTAAGTTCCAGTTCAGTTCCTGAGAAAATGTGTCCAGTTCAGTTCAGTAATTTTATGTATGATTTTTTTTCCAGTTCAGTTCAGTCCAGTATTTCAACTAAAAAATTTTTTTTCAGTTCAGTTCAGTTCAGTACTTTTGCAACTTCAACAGCCTTCCAGTTCAGTTCAGTTCAGTCCAAAAACTGGAAAAAACTGGAAAGTACAGAACTAAACTGAATTCCCAACACTGCTCATCACTCATATATTCATCACTTTTTTCACTTTTGTCAAGACTTGAGTTTAGGTTCAGTTACATTTTTGTTGGAACAACCTGTATAAAAGAAATACTGATTCACCTTCCAATGTGTGATGGTAATCAGAGACGTTCGGACGATGGACCCATAGTGGGGCGCTGAAAGCGTCGGGCCTCGAATTTTTGACTTAACTATGTATTTTTCTGTATTTACCTCCTCTCAATAAGTGTAGAATGAATTTTATTTAACGCAATTATTTAAAATTTTGCAAATTCAAAGCAAGAAAGGTCAAGATAATTCAAATTTCCCATTTCTTATTCTAGTACCAAAAGAATTTGTAGTTCAAAAAGTCATACAGTTATATGATTTTTAGTTCGACCTTATAATAATTAGATCCACTTAAAAGTTTACAATCCTAGCTTCTGATAATAATAGACGTTGCGCTACTTGGCTTAGAATAGTCCCCCTTCCCCCCCCCCCCCCCCCCCCCCCCCCNACTTGTGGAAATTCGGGGTAATTGGTACGTCAATCAACTGGAAATTTAGCGTAGATTACGAACCTGCTGACAGCTAAGTCAAATTTTGTAAAATAATTTTTTTAGTATGACTAACTCGTAGGTATTGGTCCAGATTTGTGCTAGCTATATGTCAACCTCAATGGCGCTCAAGTCGATTTTTTAAAGAAATAGCAAACTTTAACAAATTTTTTTTATGAAGTTACATGTAAGTATAGCATTGAATGTAATGATTTGTTTTGATATTTTTAAGGTTTTCTGAAACTTTTATTTTATGTTATCTGTGGGAAAGAAAGTGCCCATGCCTGATGGGCAGGGGAAGGAGTGCGCCATGTGGCGGAAGGGCGTTGTCCCAGCATACTGGATCAGGATCTGGGACTGGCTGGTTCTCCTCTCTCTTCCTAAAATATAATTATTTATTTTTTTGTATTCTTTTGTTTCTGTTTGTTTGTTGGAGTAAAGTGATTGGCTGTTGCCAATCACTATAGTAAATTATTATTATTTATTTGGTTGTGTTTGTGTTGTTTGAAGTCCCAGGAGGGACTTCATTTATTGGACTTTTTGGGTTGTTTGTCCCTTACGGGACTTAGTGTATTGTTTGCCCCACCGGGCTATTGGATCCCTCGGAGCCACCATCTCCATCATCACATCCTTCCAGGTACCTTTTTAGGTACCCATCCCCACTTACTTTATACTTTTATTCATTCAGCGGCACTTTCCGCTCCTCATATCTTTGGTTGCTTTGTAGATTTTCTTTAAGTTTTCCTTAGATTTATTTATTTTTTTTTTTTTTTAGAATTCTTGGAGGTTTTCTTCAGGATTTTTAGCTTTTCGTCAGGCTTTTCTTTCAGGCTTTCCTTAGGTTTTCTTTCAGGTTTTCTTTTGGTTTCCTCTAGATGTCTTTTAGGTTTTCTTGTAGAATATTTGAGGTTTTTATCACCAGTGGTTGATGTCAGGTTCTTATTCTGCACGGAATTTCTGACCAACTGACGTGTAGCACTTGCTCAAATCTCGACAAGTACCTTTGAGTAAGTCATAAAAATGCAATTATTTTATTATTTTATGTATAAATTTGCAAAAAGTTGACATGAACGCATTAATGAATATCAGATTCGTAATCTACAATAAATTTTCACTCTATTGACGTATCACTTACCCGACTCCCCCACGAGGGCTATGTATAGCCCTCGTATTTGTAGAATATTCTACAAATTATCTTAACCGGTAAACCCATGCGAAACGTTTCGAAACGAAAAGGCATAGAAAAACAGATTTTCCAATTAAATTTATCGGATACTATGAATTAATTACGATTATTATGATATGTAAATTAAGTTATTAAGATATGTAGATTTTATGATACCCCGATTTAATTTATGGCGATAGATAATTTTTCTTTTTCTTTTCAGTTCATCACTGGTTTATCAGGAATGAACTGATACAGCGCTGAAACGTACAATTAAGTGATTTCAAGTATTTTTTTCCCTAGTTTTCAGATTTCCTAATTAAATTACCCTTTTAATGTGTTGGTGGTGCACTACTCAAACACTTCTGTCGCGAATCAATTTTGGTGTATGAACCGGGGGGAAATCCCTTTTCCATTGTCTGCTAAATTCAGCCTTACCCTGTACTTTTGAGTTTTGGTAAACTCAATAAAAAATCGGTGAGGTTTTTAATCTCCACTTTTCTATTCAAATGTCATGTCGGGAGCTAACTTTGATTTTTCAGTTACTTTCCAATTGTGGAAGTGGAAGATACACAGATTAAAACTTATGTATACAAAATTAGTTCTCACTTTCACTTCTGTTTAGAATGCCCACTACACTTTCATTTTTAGTGATCACTTTCATCTTCACTTTGAAAAGTGGCCTAAATTTTCAATTAAGTTCAACAAAATATAAGTGAAAGTAATAAACCGTACATTCACTTTCAAAAATTATTTTGTTTACGGCATCTAATTCTTTATTATAACAAATACTGGCTCTGATTACTGTCACTATTATAAAGTGCGTTCGAATAAGAAAGCGAACTTCCCGCGAAATGAAATCACAAAAAATTCAAATTTTGTAGACAGTCAGACATTTGCACCACTGGCGACGGTTTATCATTCTGAAATCTTAATTTGATAGTATTTTTTCTTACTTTGATTTGTTAAGAGGCATTGGGCTGATACTTAGGGCTGATTACAATCAGCGGAAGGTGATTTACTTTGACAACAATTAATCAGGATTATGAAATATTCATATTTAAATCCGAAATACGAAATATACGATGTTTTACCTGACTGAAGATGTGTTCGATGATTTTTTTTGCGTTTTGCTCACTTTCAAATAAAACAAACTATCAAATAAAGATTTTCAGAATGATAAACCGTCACCAGCGGTGCAAATGTCTGACTGTCTACAAAGTTTGAATTTTTTGTGATTTCATTGCGCGGGAAGTTCGCTTTCTTATTCGAACGCACTGTAGTATGGAATAGTCCTAGAACATAAACTTTTGTAAAAGCAAATTTGGCAGTGAAAACGTTTATGAAAAAAATATGATAGGAAATCTGATAAAAAAAATATAATTATGAAATTATGTTAAAGTTCTAATGATAATATTTCCAAGAAATGTAGAGACTTTTGGTTCCAACAGTACCCAACTCGACTCAACAACCAAAATTAATCGAATCTTTTGAAGTGGAAGCTTTCTACTAATTTTTATTTCACTTTTTCTTAGAGCCAAACAACAGATGACATATATGAACCAAGAGAAGCTGAGGGAATTATATCGCGTAGCACAAATTCTACACGCAGATACGAACAGTTTGACGGAGATAATCACTCCTGGTGCTCAGATCTTGGCATCATTCATTCAAATCGCAGTTGTGATTTGTCTTATCAAATTGGGGCATTCTGTAAATTTTTACACATTGATCCTTTTTATTGGTGTCGGGATATCTACATTTCTACTCTATCAATATCTCATGAGTCTGCTTTCGAAAGCAAGAGAATATTCATCCAAATTTCCGACAGCACATTCACTACTACTGGACAAACAATTTCGAAAATCATGCTATGAATTGAGATGGAAATTGGGAAACTTTTACACCATCAGAAGGAATACTTATCTTATAGTCATGAAAAATTTTGTTATCAAGTCCATCATAAGAATTGTTTTAACTTTTTAGATCCTAACTTGATTATAATCGTGAATGTTCTTACTTTAGGCACATAATTGAGAGCAGCGAGAAGCGAATTTTGCTAGAATTTTATTACCAAAATACTTATTATCTAACGTTCATAAACGTTTTCATTCGTAATTAAATTTGACATTTAAACATTACTCTGATGATGCAAGGACTGTGTAAAGTTTCAAGTCAATTGAACCGAACGACAGATACCACTCATGGGATATAATTGAGAGCAGCGACATGCAAGTTACTCGACAAACTTCAATTACCTACTATATCTATGTTTTTGAATACAAAATACTTATCCAACGTTCCAAAAGGAAATGCTGTGAGATCGCAAACTTTTAGTAATAAATAATTCGACCTAATAAACCATTTGGTCAAAGAATAGCATTAAAAATTTGACATTACTTTGTCCACAAAACAATAAAGTAATGCAGGGTGAATTGAGTAGAAATTGAGTATGTACGAAAATTTTAAAGGAAAGAACATAGTTATCGGGAAACAATTCCAATCAGAATAATCAATCAATCAGAATCAGAACAAGAATAAATCTGACAAGCTGTTGAGCTTAATAAGGTACAGAGAGAGTAATTTAAATATTGTTAACCAAGAAGGGAACATTGTATCATTTCAATAATGATTACCTGCTTGAGATTGAAAGTTGGATTGAACCAAAGGGGTCTCAAAAAAATCTTTAAAGTTTATAATGAAAATTTACTCGCATAAATTGAATTGAGAAAGTTTTGTAGAGGTCATTATGTCGCTCAAGAGGCATAAATAACACGGTTATAAAAGTTTTAAAGGAAGTGGGAGAGTCCACTTACCTTTCTAACAGCAGACGTCAAAAATAAAATTTAGAAAATTTTTTATCGAAATTTCAAAAAAAAAATTTTTTTTTTCACCAAAATTCATTAAAATAATTTATTCACTAAATTTGAGTATGGGGAAATTCATTCTGACCTAACAACCTAACCTAACTACCTAACAACCTTTATTTTAATAATTTTAATAAATTTTGGTGAAAAAAAAAATTTTTTTTTTTGAAATTTCGAAAAAAAATTTTCCAAATTTTATTTTTGAAGTCAGGTTCGAAAAAAAATATATTTTTGTGATCAGTGGGGTAGGGGGGATTTTGGGGGGGAGCGGGGTCAAAATCCCTTCTGGTCCACGATAGTAAATTCTTACCGTCATTTCATCGCTCAAGAGGGACACATAACATGGTTGTGAAATTTTTCTAAGTTTTTTTTTGAGACTCCTTTGGTTCAATCCAACCCAAAACTCTTTTTATAAAGTAGTATAATCCCCTCCTCATTCTCTCTTTTGACATGCAGTTCTAGGTAAACAATATTTTAACCATTTCCCCTATAAGTTTTTCTATCACAATTACAGTGTTGTAGCAAAAATGTTTGTTAAGTTAAACAACCAAATTACTAATGGATTTTATTTCCCATGGCATAGCTAAAAAATACCATTCGACTCTAGGTACAGTAGTGCACACATCAATGAATAATATATACAAAAGTTCAATTTGAACTTTTGTTTCCGGGTACAAAGTATGAAAAGGGGGAAATCTGTGAGCAACATGTTTGTCAAAAACTACTATTACTGCTATTACGAAGCAGGCCCACCAGCATACCTAAATCTCAGTTAAAAAATGCGGACAATTCTAACTGTTTACTTAATAAGTAAATTTAATGCTGATTCCACAAAATATAAGAAGCACTGTTCATCATTTGGTTGGAAAGTTGTGTAATATGGGGAAGGCAAATTCTTGGAGAGAGTGATGCATGTTGTAGTTGTAGTAGTTCATCTATGTGATCAAACATTCTAGTTTCGAGATGATTGTGAAGAATAGGTTCTCTGGTTCTTAATCTGGGCTGTTTTCTTGTCAACTGCTAGTAATTATATAAGTGACCTTTCCATAGGTGAGGGAGTTGTATTGGCTCCCTGATATTGACTGGGTTGTGTAGATGTATTGAAAAAGTATTGGTATCGACTTTCTGTGGACGGCAGCAGGAGTGAACCAGTGTAGCCTGACTGCTTATATCGTCTATGCTAGGACTAATCCATTGTTACGCCCGGTTTAGTTTTCTATCTATCTTACCTTTAATGCATCTCGTGTCGCCACCATGATATATTGCGTCGTACACCAGGCATTCAGAGTTTGTTGAACCATAATGCAAAGAAATTTCCTGTAGCACTTCACTGATAGGATCTTTGCTTTATCTCTAAACTGAAAATTTTTAACTTAAAAATTTTAAATCACCTATCCGTCACTTATTAAAAAGTTGAAAAAGTTTAAATTTTCTGAGTTAAGATAAAAGAGACGAGAAAGCTTGTAGATAAAAGAGATAAAAGAGACGAGCTGCACTCTTCCATCCCAATAAATTGAAATTGAAGTTACATCGAATAATTTCCAAAAAGTAAAGTTTTTTCGGATTCGTTGAAAACACAAGAGAGAAGACGTCACTATCATACGACAATTGCTTTGAAAAGGACAAATTCAACAAATGTTAACTAGCTCCTCCCACTCAAATTGTTCGTAAAAGTAGATTAACAATAATTAAAGGAGTTGTTAGATTATACACTCACCTTGTATCTGAGATCATATCCTCATCCGGCAACGTATAAACAATTAGTCTAATGATTCTTAAATCTAAATTGATTCGTAATCTGAATAGATGTTCACTCTAATCCGAAGTCAAAACTCATTTTAGCCGACTCAATACGGTCCCACCCAGCATAAACTTTTGTCAATCTCAATTTATGAATATGGTTACTCGCGAAGTAGAATCGATTTACGCAGATGAGCCCATTTGAACATTTATGACCATATGCCCGAAAATTTTTTTGTTTAGTGGAATCAATGTTTCAAATTCCATCATAACATGTTATTTCTTGAGTTAAAAATTTTATACAGTGGTTTTAGCTTAATGTCACCTCCGAGGGAGCCAAAAAATCGGTTGACAGTAGGCGGAGTTGACAATAGCCGATAATGGCAACTGACTAATACTTGATAGATTAGGTGACATAAACCGAAGTTTCTGGTTTTAGATGTGCATTTTATGATACGATACCTTTTTCGATTTATTTTACAGCTTTTGAAGTTATTACCTGAATTTGGAATACTCTAAAAGCAAATTACTTCTTAAAGTAATCGGCAAGTTTTTTTGCAGTATGCAAGAAAAATGGCTTTAAGATATTATCGTGTCAGAAACTCCGAAAATATCGGTACTTGTTTGCAAAATTCTTCACTTCCAATGTTGCTTATCATTACAACTTTAAGTTTCTCAATTCTAACCATGTGCCCATCTAAAGTTGGCATACTCGCGGTTGGAATAAACCCGCGACTGCGGCTGAGTCTTTAAAAAAGTAAACTTTCACGATCGAGGATCGCATAGTAGAATACAACAAATAGGTTAATGAAACAGTTCCCCCAAGGGTCTCTGACCGCCCACACCATTTAAGCAAACACGAGTATATTCTGGGCCTGAGAACCGAAAGTTGCCATTAAAGTGTGGTTATATGCCGTACATTCTCTTCAAATGGGATGACAATAGGCGGAGGTTGACAATAGGTGTGACAATAGGCAGAGTATTTAGTACATGAGAGCATGGAGTTTAGTCGGGGGAAAGCCAACAGGGTGACAATAAGCGAAGTGTGACATTAAGGGTAGTGACATTAAGCTGAAACCACTGTACATGATATCCGTTTAATTAATACTGCATTCTAGAATGTGCACTTATTGACACGAGTAAGTTGATTGACATGTATTTGTTTAGCAATGCAAATAATATTCGCTAAAATTCTCCCCTCCGCTACGTGTTCGTCGGTTTGATCGATTTAATGGCAACAGGTGTTTCAGTTTGCTTTCTGAGTCAGAAGCCGTTAAAAATTTTTGAAGATTTATCTCCCCCACCCTCCGTTATATGCAAAATACAATAAAAAATATGAGCATATATTCTCAGTACAAAAACAATTTTGATACATTATTAGGAAACTCTCGCGGTGGTGAAAAGAAAAAACTCTCTTAATTAATTTTTTTGACGAAGCTTTACTGAAAACAACATTATTGCTATGAAGTGGCTAATTCTTCTCTGGTTCAGCGTCCAAACCTGTGCAGCTACTCACGAGTAAGTATTTCATTTTCATTTTAACCTTATGTATTGCGAACTACGCAGCGTACACAAGTTTGTGAATATGTACTTTCTATCTAGAGATGTCCGCATAAATAAGTACACATGGAGAAAGTGTTAACTGCAAAAGTCATGTATAAAAAATTAGGGGGTTAAAACCCCCCATCTCACTCCATGCTAACTCACATCTAACTCACTTCCTCCATGCGTACTTACTTATGCCCTTTCCTATATGTGTGAAAATATGTGTACTTTCCAATTTCTAAAAATAACTAAAATTTTCACTACTGCCTTTGAGAGACGAATAAAATATTACTTTGTCATATCAAAATAATCAAAAGTATTGAGCGTGATAAAAAAGTCAGAAAAATATTGGAAGAATTGAAATTCTTTTTGACATATTAAGGTAGACCATATGAAAAACATTGTTGTAAATTTGCAACTTGATTGCCTCAAACGTAATCAATGTATACGTGGATTACACAATGGTTGATGATTTGGGTTCCTCAGAATAGCGCAACTTGCTTAGTTATCATAGAAGTTTCTTACACTCTAATAGTGTCTCCTTATCTCACAGGAGAGTTTCTAACTCATACTTATTGACCCTGGGTATTAGAGCCTAGCTTGGCTTCTGTGAGATTACGAGTCTCCTCACATCTACACACCTGACAATACAGAACTCCCACAACTCACATACGTTAAGTAGTTTGAATTGTTAAGACAAACCTTTTGTTGAGTTGGAATCAGAAAAAATTTTGTTTTACGTGTAGGTAAAAAAGAAAATTTTTTTTTCAGCGTTCTAAAACGCAGATGTGTCATATTCATGCAATTTTAACCATATAACATATGGTAGATGCACTTTAATGAGACTTTCTATTTTCCACAATGTGTGTTGTAAAATATTTCAATGCTATTTTTATACAGCTATGGTCATGTGGTGGAAGAAGAACAAGCAAAATTGAAATTAAAAATTATTATTAAAAATTATTAAAGAATTATTTTAATAATAATTATTAATTTTATTTATTTATAATAACAATAATAATTAATAATAATATATTTATAATATAAATATATTATATGTTATATAATATATTTATAATATAAATATATTATATGTTATATAATATATTATATATTATATATATTAACATTGCTGTGTTATCTTGTACATTCTGCAGCATCTTGAAAGAATACAAATACTTAGCTCACTAATATTTATTTGATTTTTCTTACAACGACATTTAGTAGTTGGTGAATAAAATTAAACAAAACGAGACAACACACAAACGCATATTATTACCAAACTGTACTAAAGTTGTTATAAATTAAATAGCCAATTCTATAATAGATATTATTTGTCAGTATTGTTTGTCTTATTTATTTAACTTGCTTTCCAGCGAACATATTAAGACGGATGTGGGAAAAATAATTTCATGCGCTCATTATGTTCTTACAAGTTTCTTTCCGGAAGCGGAAGAATTTGAAGGATCTACTCAACTCTCTGAAGAAAGTCGGGAGACAACTAAGACACTTTTGGATAAATTGAACACTTACGACTACGATATAATACCTGATGTGTTTGTTGGAATTCGTAAGTGAAAAATAACAGTTAGTAGAATTAAATAAAATATTTACACTTACCAACAATATTTTTAATACGGGAACTACAGTGACTGGCAACAAAAACTGGTTTAGCCGAATTTTAATATTTAAAAAAAAATCGAATTATAAACAGGTTTAATGAAATTTTAACACCTTTCTCACCCATATATGCTTAACTGAACAAAATTCATGAGTAAACTAGTGCAAAATGGTACAACGATTGTTTGTTCTGGAGCATGTAAGTAGGAATATTGTCGAACGAAGACAAAAAATTTATTACTTAAGTCTAGGAACAGTAGAGAAATATATAGAAATCACGAGAAGGTAATCACTAGTTAATATAGAAAACTTTCTTGCATTACATATATTATACTTTCTTTATAACATTGCAGGGTTCATATTTATTTATATTTAATTAAAGCTGTTGTAAACTTTATTTGAAAAGGAGATGAATGTTCCATTGGCTGTGCTTATACTTTAATCATCCTAGAACATAAGGACTACATAAAAGGCAAAATATTATTATACCCCAAGTTCAGAAAAAGTTTTCATTTTGTTCTGCGGAATCAAAAACTCNCCCCAAGTTCAGAAAAAGTTTTCATTTTGTTCTGCGGAATCAAAAACTCTGTTAGTTATACAGGGTGTTTAAAGTTTTATTGCACCCTCTTTCTCCACTTTTACCGTTGCT
Source organism: Holacanthella duospinosa (assembly GCA_002738285.1). Classification (NCBI taxonomy): domain Eukaryota; kingdom Metazoa; phylum Arthropoda; class Collembola; order Poduromorpha; family Neanuridae; genus Holacanthella; species Holacanthella duospinosa. The sequence goes on from NIPM01000101.1 coordinate 425,425, forward strand.
CCTCTCATTCTGTCCCGACTAGAAAAAGAACTTGACCTGAACGCGAGAGAATAAATCTCCTGAATTTTGTTGCCCCCTTACATTCCTGTTCCGCATACCAGGTGGGTGATGGATGTTAGGTTAGGTTCATCAATAAATAATACTTGCGTACACTAATATTTCATTCTGTCATTATATTTGGTAGCTATAGCCACGACATAGAAAAATGAAAGCATGCTTTCTAGTGTGCAAAGAAAAGATTAAACACCATGTATGTTATGGCTCACCAAATAATAATATTGGTTCACCAAATATATATAGGGTGATTAATCTTTTTTTGCACCAACTTTCTCCAATTTTACCGTAGCTCCTCCCAACCTATGCTCTTGCTGGCAAAAGAGTGTCAAAAAAAATGACGTCATGTTTTCTAGAGTNACCGTAGCTCCTCCCAACCTATGCTCTTGCTGGCAAAAGAGTGTCAAAAAAAATGACGTCATGTTTTCTAGAGTGCAAAAAAAACTTTAATCACCCTGTATATGGTTCATCAAATAAGCTTATGCATTATTTTATTTCAATCTTTTCGAAAAATGTTTTTGGTAAGCCAATATGTATTACATGCTAGTAGTTACNCCGTAGCTCCTCCCAACCTATGCTCTTGCTGGCAAAAGAGTGTCAAAAAAAATGACGTCATGTTTTCTAGAGTACAAAAAAACTTTAATCACCCTGTATATGGTTCATCAAATAAGCTATGCATTATTTTATTTCAATCTTTTCGAAAAATGTTTTTGGTAAGCCAATATGTATTACATGCTAGTAGTTACNTATGCATTATTTTATTTCAATCTTTTCGAAAAATGTTTTTGGTAAGCCAATATGTATTACATGCTAGTAGTTACAATAAAACATGCGTAGTTCAATACAATATATCCGTACATGTGTCAATGGAAACTCCTCAACGATTCTGCCAACTAGTTTACCAGTCAGTATTAGGGAGAGTCAATTCAAAATTACGTTTTTTTTTTGCTGAAAATAGACTCTCTCAACGTTGTACGAATATGAATTTAATCCAAAATATTTCTTGCCAAGCTTAGGGCGTGCACTAAATGTCGTGAAATGGAATGACATCTCAGCAGTACTGAATAAACAAAAATGTACTAAACTAGAACTAATACAAGCAGCTTTGCTGACCTCAATGGTTGAAGGTAAAGTTCGTAAAATGCCACAAGCTACTCTGCTAGCGGTATTAAAACCCTCCTCAGTGGAAAAATCATATCCAGTGTCCAATCCAATCGGGAATTCGAATACATCCGAAGACCTTNTAAAACCCTCCTCAGTGGAAAAATCATATCCAGTGTCCAATCCAATCGGGAATTCGAATACATCCGAAGACCTTGGTCAACTGGGAATAATTAAAGGAGCTGCCGATACTAGAGCTCTACTAAAAGGGGAAGCACCTGATAGCTCGCAGTCTTCAAACTTGGAAATTATTCCAAAAGACGAGATCAGCAATGATAAAAAGGAAAGGATAAAGCAACAGAGAAAAACTAGTGTATTAGAAGAAATTTGTAGAGATTATAATGAAGAAGTAAATCTTGTAAATTTTATCAATACAAATTGTTTTAAATTATGCCTGTTTCTATTAGATGAAAAATTTGGTCGAAGTTTACATGACGCAAAAACTTTTTAAATTTCACGAAGCACGAAAAGAATGCGAAGATGAATACTCTGAAAGAATTAAACCCTTAAGAAAATTCATCCAAGTAGTAAGTGGGAGAATTNAAAACCCTCCTCAGTGGAAAAATCATATCCAGTGTCCAATCCAATCGGGAATTCGAATACATCCGAAGACCTTTATCAACTGGGAATAATTAAAGGAGCTGCCGATACTAGAGCTCTACTAAAAGGGGAAGCACCTGATAGCTCGCAGTCTTCAAACTTGTAAATTATTCCAAAAGACGAGATCAGCAATGATAAAAAGGAAAGGATAAAGCAACAGAGAAAAACTAGTGTATTAGAAGAAATTTATAGAGATTATAATGAAAAAGTAAATCTTGTAAATTTTATCAATACAAATTGTTTTAAATTATGCCTGTTTCTATTAGATGAAAAATTTGGTCAAAGTTTACATGACGGAAAAACTTTTTAAATTTGACGAAGCACGAGAAGAATGCGAAGATGAATACTCTGAAAGAATTAAACCCTTAAGAAAATTCATCCAAGTAGTAAGTGGGAGAATTNAAGAATGCGAAGATGAATACTCTGAAAGAATTAAACCCTTAAGAAAATTCATCCAAGTAGTAAGTGGGAGAATTAAAAATATTATATAACATAGTCACAATCGTTGTTTGCAAAAAAAAAAGTACTTTCATTACGATAGGAATGAATATCTGGTCAATTTGCTCCATTAGTATGATACAATGTAATTGAATAAGTTACTTNTTCATTACGATAGGAATGAATATCTGGTCAATTTGCTCCATTAGTATGATACAATGTAATTGAATAAGTTACTATTACTTAAGTGTTAAAAATCAGTAAAAAAGTAAAATATAATTCCCTAGCATTTATGTCAATCAAGTTCATCTAAAAATTGAATATAATTTAAACTTTGAGAATTGCTAACAACAAAATCAATAANTTTATGTCAATCAAGTTCATCTAAAAATTGAATATAATTTAAACTTTGAGAATTGCTAACAACAAAATCAATAATATTTATTAAGTGATTCACTGTTTTTATGAAATTTCTTTGAAGTCAAACTTTTTAATGAATTTCTTTCTTTTATCTGTTAAGATGAAAAAGCATGTGCAAAAAGATGGTAAAATGTATGCAAAAGTTGTAGCTGAAGCTAACATTGATAATAAAGAGAGTGAGGAAGCCCTTGATCAAGGAGAAGACGGTAAAGATGAAAAAGGCAAAATGAGTGAAGAGAAACCTATTGAAACACCCTGTGGTTGCAAAGTAAGTACATTTTTTCTGATTATATGAACTGAATGTTGTGCGTAAGTCATGGAATTTCAAATACTTTAGGTTGTAGCGACAACACTATACATGATTGACTTTTGAAGTTTTTTATTATCAATAAATATATACACTGAAGGGCATATACAGGGTGAACCTACTTAATCCGGGCCGTAGAAAGTCGCTTTCACCAAAAAAAATTTAAAACAGCAAATAAAGAGCGCGAAATACAAAAGTTGTAAGGAATGAAGTTAGCGTGTGTTTGAGAAAACATTCCTCTGCAAAAGTAAATTAATTTGAAGAAAGGCCATTCTGTAATGCTGAAAGATGGGTAGTTGAGAGAATGAGGAACTAGAGGAATGGGGTACGATCCCTTGGCATCTATTCCACCTGACTCAACAGAGAACCTGCCGACCCCTCCTCTCTCTGTCTCTCTGCTTTGCTCCATTGCTTTGCATCGGAACAGATATTTTATAGTGATTACAATAAAATTAACTTCACTTCCATCATTTACTATTNGACAAAGCGATCAGCAACCCCTACACTGACAATCACGTTCTTGAAACTCATCATTATTTACTAAAATATACTGAAGGGCATATATTTCTAATAGAAATATATTAGAAATTTTCTATACATGAGAGGAGAAATTACATCTCAAATCTGTGACTTTATATAAATACTGTGTAAGGGTATTAGAACCCTGCACTGCATTTTAAGACAGAATTCAGACAAGGTNTTTATAGTGATTACAATAAAATTAACTTCACTTCCATCATTTACTATTGTCTATCGCCTGCCCCAAGCCGTTTGTGGTGAAAGGCGAAGAAAGAAGGACCGGATTAAGTTGGTTCACCCTGTATTTCTATACATGAGAGGAGAAATTACATCTCAAATCTGTGACTTTATATAAATACTGTGTAAGGGTATTAGAACCCTGCACTGCATTTTAAGACAGAATTCAGACAAGGTAATGTTCAAAATAAATTATACAAAGTATTCCATATTCCATTGTTCTCTGTGATCAACTGTTGAAGTTTTTTTAAATTAAAAAAAAAAATTTTAACTTAAGAATTTCACAACCGTGTTGTGTACCCCTTGAGTGACCTAACTGGTTGGATTGAACCAAAGGAGGCTCAAAAATACTTAGAAAAATTTCACAACAATGCTATGTGTCCCTCTTGAGCAATGAAATGACCTCTACAAATGTTTGTTAGAATAGTTCAGTGACCAACTTCCTAATAAAATTTTTCTCTGTGATCACTTGTTCAAATTTTTGAAAATTTTGGAAATTTAAAAAAACTTAGAAAAATTTCACAATCATGTTATGTGTCCCTCTTGAGCGATGAAATGACCTCTACAAATGTTGCTTAGAATAGTTCAGTGACCAACTTTTCCTAATAAAATTTTTCTCTGTGATCACTTGTTCAAATTTTTGAAAATTTTGAAAATTTAAAAAAACATTGAAAAATTTCACAATCATGTTATGTGTCCCTCTTGAGCGATGAAATGACCTCTACAAATGTTGCTTAGAATAGTTCAGTGACCAACTTTTCCTAATAAAATTTTTCTCTGTGATCACTTGTTCAAATTTTTGAAAATTTTGGAAATTTAAAAAAACTTAGAAAAATTTCATAACCATGTTATGTGTCCCTCTTGAGCGACCTAATGACCTATACAAATGTTTCTTATAATAATTCAGTGACCAACTTTTTTTAATAAACTTTTTCTGTGATCAACTGTTCAAAGTTTTGAAGTTTTTCCTTGTAATTACGTAAGGTTATTGAGAGGTGTTTCATTAATTGTTTCAAAACTTCAAAAGCTGCAACAGTTGATCACAGAGAAAAAATTTATAAGAAAAAGTTGGTCACTGAATTATTATAAAGGATATTTGTAAAGGAAATTAGGTCGCTCAAGAGGCACACAACACGGTTGTGAAATTTTTCTAAGTTTGAATTTATTTTTTACATNGTGAAATTTTTCTAAGTTTGAATTTATTTTTTACATTTTCAAAAACTTGAACACAGTTGATCGGAGAAAAATATTTTATTAGAAAAAGTTAGTCATTAAACTATTCTAAGCAACATTTTTGGAGATCATTTCATCACTCAAGAGGGACACATAACATGGTTGTGAAATTTTTCTAAGTTTTTATTTGAACTCCCTTTGGTTCAATCCAACCGACCTAACTACCTTTACAAATGTCGCTTATAATAATTTAGTAACCAACTATTTCTCTGTGATCAACTGTTGAAGTTTTTGAAGTTTTGAATAATGATTTATCCGATGATCATCAAATATTAACTNCTGTGATCAACTGTTGAAGTTTTTGAAGTTTTGAATAATGATTTATCCGATGATCATCAAATATTAACTAATTCTTTTGGAAGATAATTTTGAATAAGTTTTAAAATCACGGTGAGGATAATGAATGAGCAAACAAAAAAGTTAAAAANTTTTGGAAGATAATTTTGAATAAGTTTTAAAATCACGGTGAGGATAATGAATGAGCAAACAAAAAAGTTAAAAATCAGTTGCGAGTCTTTTTGGCGTGCAAATGTCTGGCTGTAACTCGAGTGAAGAGAATGAGATAATGGGTTTGTATCCTCGATTTTTTCTGCATGGGTTACTAGTTAACGACTTTCATGTATAGAAATATATGCCCTTCAGTGTATTTAGTTTGGAAATTATACTGTCTAAAACCCATAATCCATGGGGAATGAAATTTGGAAAAGCCTTCACAACTGTTTTACACAACTTTTGTTTTATTTTTGATTAAAACATTTTTTTATTTTAAAAGAATTGGTAATTATATATTATACATTCCTCTTGTTTAAGAACTACATATTTGCTATCTACCTTAAAGATTTGTTACACACTTTCTACAAAAATGTCATGATTGTGAAAAAAAAAAGTTTGTGTCATATACTACTTTGAAAATTCGATACATTTTATAGCATCATGTATTCAGCCATTTTCTGTAAAAAAAAAAACAACAATATATATATCAAATACTTATTAATTATATTTAATAATAATGATTCTCATGATATTGGAAAGCAAACAAAACAATTCCAGGCTCTTCTCAAATTTCAAACCGACGTTGTGGCGACGTTTGAGGAACTTTGGAAGAAAGAGATTCAAGGAGAAAAATCGTCAATTGAAACCAAAGCTGAAAATTTTGAAAAATTCATAACAGCAGTTATAAATAAAAAGGTTAATCTACAAAACGAAAACGCTATGGAGGGAAAAGAATTTGATGCATATTTGGAAGAATTAGAGACAAAGTTTAAAAAATTTTTGGCTTATTTAAAATCTGAGAAGTCTAGCATTTTCCAGTTAATAGTAAAAATAAAAANAAAGTTTAAAAAATTTTTGGCTTATTTAAAATCTGAGAAGTCTAGCATTTTCCAGTTAATAGTAAAAATAAAAAAAAATAAAAAAGAACTTGGAGGCGAGGTGAGTACATTTTATGAATTTCTTCGTCAATGCTTAATTATTCAAATTCTCATACTTGTTAGTTACCAAAGGGTTAAATATCTTCTAATCAATAGATTAATTAGGTCAAATTGATTCTAAATTTATTGACAACATCCATTAAAGCTAATATCTTTTAGAAATGAATTTTCAATCTATTTTGTCAATTTTCAAACCAGTACCATCCACATTTTAATTTTTATATTTTCCTTTTGGTGAATTCATTTCGTTGGAAAATAGTAAGATAAACAAAATTCAAATTGTTCAATAAATTGCTAAGATCATTTCCTTTTGAGATTATTTCATTGAGCATAGGATTATTTTTGTTAATGATTTATTTTAAATTTTAAATTTTTACTCAATTTTTGAATTCTTGACTCTCCATTCAAAAATATGTCATTAACTTCTACTTTCTTAATTTTAATTAGAAAATTACTGTAAAAAAAATTAAATAAATAATTAACAACAAAAAAATAGAAGTTTGAGAAACATATGTAGTCAGATGACAGAATGTATACTAATATTGATAACTTGACAAATTTTATTGATGAGTATGACTTTATGGTCACTTAGGTTTGTTATAGAAAATAATGAAGATATTGGTCATAGATCAAATTAGCAAAAAAAAATCTTACCAGCTTTCTAAACTCAAAATTTTATTTCAAAACATGATATTAAAATTTATAAGTCATTCATATAAAACTAAAGTGACATAGTACTAATATTACATGTCTGTGTGTCAAAGATTGTGACAAAGTAATATTTTGTATCAATTTTTTTTTGAAATTATAATATTATTTAATAAATTTTTTGCAGATCCGTGACACTATTGAAACAAGTCCAAATACTTTTTTGGAAAGAGGCAAAGATGCTGAACAATTAGAACAACTTCTGAAAATTGTTGGCAAAAATGCTCCTAATATAAAGGTAGGTGTAGTTTGGAACTTATGTTATAAATTCATAAGAAAGCGAAGTTGATGTTAGTTAAAAAATAACTAAACATAAAGATTCGATAATCCGTTGAATTAAAAATTTATCAACTAATATATTTGTTGGAAGAAAGTATAGAAATTTTGTTTTCTTATTTAAGCTCACTCGCACTCTACAATATCCTCAAAAGTAGATTACTTCTAATTTATATTCGTATTTCTAGATCACGGAAGAAATTAAAGCTAAATTTCGGGGACATTTAGAAGAACTAAAGAAGTCTTGTGAAAATTTGGTAAAATTTTTTTTATTTATGTTCAGTAATTATTCTATACATAATTTTTCTACTCTTTGACAAAATATATTTAGGTGAAATTGAGAATTTTAATATTTTTCTATATTATTTCTATTGTACAATCCACAGTAGAAGTAATAGTAGTGATTAAAAATTTGTTTAGTTAAAATATCCATTGTTTTTATACAATTTTAGAGTTTTATATTACATAATCTGAGAAAAGATAAAAATATTAATTTTTATATAAATAATATAAAATTTTTATTGATAGTTTTTAACATAAGTTAGTACTCATCAGTTAGTAATAATTTTAGTTAGGGAATGCCACTTCTATTTTGGGAACACTTCCTAAAAAAAAAATGGAAGAAATATTTTTTCTATAAAATAATATTTTCAAAAATTGAAATTCAGACAATCATAAATTGAATTCGTAAGATTAAAAAAAAAAAAAAAAAAAAATTACAATAATAAACATAACTCATGCTAAAGATATATTATCTTGTGTATTTTTAAGGATATCAATTGTTACAATGTTATGTTGGAAGTAAAAAATTCTTTGTTGTCGAATTTGGATTTGAAGTCAAAAGACAACCCTAAATTTGAAATTGATTTTGAGGAATCAAAAACAAACTTCAAGATTAAAGTATGTAAATTATAAAAATATATCAACCTAAATGTTATTCTTTACTATTCATGATAACTTTCAATATTTTAGGTTATGCAAGCGTTACTCACGTTACAAAGTAATCCCAATGATGAAACTTTTCTCAGAAATTTTGGTATTGAAATTGAGGCCATTTGGAATGATTTAATCAAACCATTTTATATAATTGAAACGGAAATGCCATTAGAAGTTAAAAATCTCTCCCCAAAGGCTGACAATCTCTATAAGATTGTTTATACACTCTACTTTGCTGGAATTAAACATATGGATCTAAAAAGAAGATGTGGTCCACCTGCTCTTATACATCTCACTAGTTAGTCTATTAAAACTTGAAGATTTTATAATTTTTATGGAGGTTGATGAATGTTCCGAATTTTATTTCATTTTCTTAATACAACCAATAATGTTAAGAAATGAGTCGAGTTAACAGTACAAATGATTATGAATATATTGAAATTCTTACGAATATCTATGATTTTTACTTTAAGTATTTATAACATTAAAGAAAAAAAATAATTGAAATTTTGACCTAATCAACTCCTGAAATACTCCATAGAGAAGAATTTTTTTAGTTTTATAGTATCTGCTTTCTGTTTGTAGGAGTTGCCAAGAATTTGGTGGAGCAAGGGATTACCGAAACAAACAACATGGATAGTCTGCAAGGTTCACTATTACATGACACTATTGAAGATACAAACCATGAAACAACTAAAGAAGAACTTAAAACTTATTTTGGAGAAGAAGTAAGTTTTTTTATACCATTTTGAAATAATATTTCATTTCATTTCCATTGAAATGAAATGTTGTATGAGATATTAGATTCTCTAGATGTATCATGTAACGGTTTTCTAGTATATCCTGACATAGATATTTTATCTAATTCTGAATTAATTCCTTAGAATTAGTAAACTTAATGAGACAATTAATGACGGCTTGGTAAAGTTGTTAAATATTTATATGAAACTTTTTTTTTTAAATAATTTTGCTTAAAACTACATCTTAATTGAATGCTGATATTTGATTTTGAATTTTGAATGACAAAAGTTGAGATTTAAGTTGTTACTATCGGGCGTAGATGTTGATTGTTGAAATTTATTCTACCAATCCAATTAATTAAAACAAATAAAAGTAGCGAGATGATGGAGAAATAAAGAAAAGAAATAAGAACGAAAAAAAAAATTAGTCTTTAGCTTATTAAAATTTAAACAAGAAAAAATAAATGAAGAAACCAATCAGATGAGTGGTCACATAGGTCACTAGATTTAACAAATGAAACCATTTTTAATTTGACAATTTTAAAGAAATTCGGAAATATTTTCAATATAATTTATACATTGGGATTAAATATTGTCAAAATGTTCTCATCTTTATAAGGGCTCCATTTTTAAATATTTTTAACAGTATGAATAATAGAAAGTTATTGTTAAAAAAAGCATGTACCGGATAATTACTGATGGATTTGAAACCGGTGTGACAAATATTTTAAAATATTTATGATGATTTTAATATTAAAATAACATGTGAACGAAAATCATCTAGTCGTCTCAAACAATATTATTAGAAAATTTTATTTCTTGTTTCAATAATTATAACATAAAATATTTAATATAATTTAATGTAAAAATTTTAAAGTAAAATGAGATTAATAATTTTTTTTTAGGTGGCAGAAATTGTTTCCAATTTAACAGATGACAAGGAGCATCACCATATGGGAGCGACATTTAAAAAATTGATACAAATATATAAATATTTGTNTAAATGAAGAAACCAATCAGATGAGTGGTCACATAGGTCACTAGATTTAACAAATGAAACCATTTTTAATTTGAGAATTTTAAAGAAATTCGGAAATATTTTCAATATAATTTATACATTGGGATTAAATATTGTCAAAATGTTGTCATCTTTATAAGGGCTCCATTTTAAATATTTTTAACAGTATGAATAATAAAATTTAATGTAAAAATTTTAAAGTAAAATGAGATTAATAATTTTGTTTAGGTGGCAGAAATTGTTTCCAATTTATCAGATGACAAGGAGCATCACCATATGGGAGCGACATTTAAAAAATTGATACAAATATATAAATATTTGTTTTTCAAATTGAAAGTGAAAGTTGTGAAACAGAACGATAAATTGGCCAATTACGAAGATGCATGGCCAAATCCAGAGAAACGATTGGTTTACATTAAGTCATCACTGCAAATATTGAAAAATTTTAACCTCCCATCAACTAAAGAAGAGGACAGTGCAAGTCTCAGAGAAAATANATCACTGCAAATATTGAAAAATTTTAACCTCCCATCAACTAAAGAAGAGGACAGTGCAAGTCTCAGAGAAAATTATTCTGCCTTGGAAATAGTCAGAGACAAATGGATGAAAATAGCGAAACAATACAATATTAGAGGAATTTAAATANTTGGCAAATTGAGATAATCCACCTCTGCGCATGTATTTGTGGCGTTTTAATAAAAATCGTCCAGATCGTCCAGACCGGCCAGTTATGCTAGTCAGCCGGACAAATGTTTTCATCCGGCTAAATGGCTAACTGGGCTTACGAGACATAATTTGTTTACTTCATTCTCATTATTTTTCAACTATCCCAAAACCAAAATTTTTCGGATATTGCCAAACAATTAAAAAAATTTTCTTGTTGTTCTGTTCATGGCACTCAAAACATCACAAATTTAGAATTATATCTAGATATTTATTAAAGTATTGTGAAATATTGGCGATTGATTATTGTACATCAGTTACACACAACAGTTAGAACCCCTCCTGGCTCACCCAGTGTGGGNCCTAAACTTCCGGTTTCATAAAAATGATATGCTAAAATTATGAGAATGTTTAAATGTAAATTAGCATCCACAGCAAATGGATTAATTGACTGTTCCTACCTAAACATCCAGATCGTACTTTCCATTTTTTTCGAAATTCAACCTTTTTTAGACCCAATACTTAATTAATTACTAATAACATTACGTAATTTACAATTAAAACTAAAGCAAATGAAACTAAAACTTAAATATTGCTTATAAACTGAAAAAAAAAAAAAAAAAACTCTTGGTTTGGACTTAATCTCAGACCTAAAGTGAGAGGGAATTAGGTCTGGAATTAAGTTTTTGAAAGACGGACTAAGTCTTGAGGAAGGAGAAAGTCCTTCTACGTCACATATTTGTGGCGCGAATCTCATAATTAGGTCTGGTACAGACCTAAACTTAATATTTAAATTCCTCTTATTATTGAATGATAAATGCTACAGACTCTGGTTCATTAGAGGACTAAATAAAGTTTGGATTGGCTTATGCCATNTATTATTGAATGATAAATGCTACAGACTCTGGTTCATTAGAGGACTAAATAAAGTTTGGATTGGCTTATGCCATTCTATAAAAGGTTCAGGATTACGTTCTGATTTTATTATTAATCGTAGCATTGTAAATGAATATAATAATAAAAATTTTATCCAATCTACTCTTTTCTTGCTTACTATAGGTACTAAAAATATTGGAAAAATTTTCCATGAGAAATTTAACTTAAGGTCTGAACATGGGAAATTTAAAACGTGTATGTTATCTGCGCATCAATCAGAAGAAATATGGGCAGAAGAATGTTTTCTAAAAAAATAAGAAAATATTTTTTATTTTATTTTTCAATACACACATATTCTACACTATTTTCTCACTGATAATTCAATTCCATTTAATTCAATTCCATAAAATCTTTTAAAGAAGAAGGGATGTAAGAACGAATTGTTTCAAATAGCATATTGAGGAGTCTTACGAGCAGTGTTAGAACAGAAGGATGAAATTGACCGGCCAATCTGGATGATCTGGTTGTCATCCGGACGACCTGGACGATTAAAAATTGCGTCCAGTGGACGATCTGGACGACAAAATTTTCATTAAATAATTGAGTATGGCTTCAATAAATTAGAGTAAACTTAAGTTTGTTTTCATAACAAGATGTCCTATTTCACTGCGGTCGAATTACAAATATGTGATTGAGCTTAAAATGTTTGAAATTGGTGTTCGGGTCTATCGGCTTAATGGATTCCAAAAACTATAACAAAAAATTATTTATTATTCCGTTTAGTAAATTATTATGTGCGGTTCTTATTAATTCAAATATATAAAAGATTACGAAAATCTACAATAACTTTGGCAAATTGAGATAATCCACCTCTGCGCATGTATTTGTGGCGTTTTAATAAAAATCGTCCAGATCGTCCAGTTCATCCAGATCGTCCAGATCATCCAGATCGTCCAGACCGGCCAGTTATGCTAGTCAACCGGACAAATGTTTTCATCCGGCTAAATGGCTAACTGGGTTTACGAGACATAATTTGTTTACTTCATTCTCATTATTTTTCAACTATCCCAAAACCAAAATTTTTCGGATATTGCCAAACAATTAAAAAATTTTTTCTTGTTGTTCTGTTCATGGCACTCAAAACATCACAAATTTAGAATTATATCTAGATATTTATTAAAGTATTGTTAAATATTGGCGATTGATTATTGTACATCAGTTACACACAACAGTTAGAACCCCTCCTGGCTCACCTAGTGTGGGAGTACCCAGCTCACTAACCTGTTATACTCTATTACGTTTNGAGTACCCAGCTCACTAACCTGTTATACTCTATTACGTTTGTCCAACTCCCCTACACCTATTTACAGTCTATTGTGTTTGGTCAAGACGAGACCCTAAATGCTGGGTGGATTGCAACAGCTTTTAGTGAGATTCAAGAGTTGATAAATTTACTATGATAGCCAATTCAAAGGATTGTAACCAATTCCAACCTGTTTTATTTTTGATTGTAGCTTTAGGGTGGTTTTGTAAGTAAGAATGGGTCTTCTATTCAGGAAATGATTCTAGGCGTGAAAGAAACTGGAAGAGATACAGTTGCAAGAGAGGAAAAAAGAAACTCAACAAGGTGCGGAAACCTTCCGCACCAAAATTTAATGCCGATAAAGTTTTAAAACAATTGAAGTTTGANAAACTCAACAAGGTGCGGAAACCTTCCGCACCAAAATTTAATGCCGATAAAGTTTTAAAACAATTGAAGTTTGACACTGCTTATGGCGACAATCCGGAGTTTATCATTTCTGATAAAATATTCGTCACTTCTCAACTTTGTGCGAATATATCTATACTCGTTGATTTTGTGATATAGAAACTACTGTTTTCAGGAAGCGTCCAGGCTGCTGTCCTTATCTTGTCCAAGGCATATACACGAAGCTAACAATTTTGTTATTTTTATTGCTTTTAAACAAGTTTAGCGAGAGAAAAGAGTACAGTATTTTGAAAGATACTTGTGACTCACAAAACGTTCAAGTATGTAACAGATTTGACTTCAGATCGAATTCAACATTCGACATTGCCCTGCTAAGTGAAGTGGAAGAGTATCCAACCCATTTTCATTCATAGTAAGCTAACAAAAGCAACTATGTATTGAGGTCGCAGAGAATTTGGGAAATTCAGTATTGCAAATGTTTGTAAACCATCGATCTTTCCGTCAAAGAGCATAGTTCCTCGAGCAGTTCAAGAATGTTGAGATATTTAGCGGCAGAGTGTAAGAATTCGTCACTTATATTCCAGAATAAGTCGATCAATACCTTTAATCGGTGTATTTAGGTCTGGAGTTGATGAGGGTTGCAATTATGACACCAATTTGGACGAAACGACTTTACAGTAAAGCATCCCACATAGCTAGTGAGAAAAATACATTGGACTAAATTGAATTGGCCCTGATTCCAAAGTGGATGAAGTCATTGTTACTACTGAAGTACCAGAAACTTGTGGCATTGCCACTCGTGAGCTTCCGTAAGTTAGGTGAGGAAGAGTGTAATGAGGGAATTAGAGAACATGTGTTTTCTNTGAGGAAGAGTGTAATGAGGGAATTAGAGAACATGTGTTTTCTCAAAAAATTTAGATGGTTCATCAGTCTTTATATGAAACGTAGATTGGTAATCTCGCCCTTCGTACTCGAAGAGGATTTTAATTGGCATTTACTGCCTGACAAAAACAATCCAGATGACATAGACCTAATCCAAATTTCAGAAGGTCAATTACTTTAATATTTTAGGTTCACAAATAAGAATTTAATTTCTTTACTTCACCTATTATAAAAGTCAATAACTTTGAACATTGAAGAATTTAGCAGGGTTAGTGATAATTATCATTAATAATTATCATATTGGTAATTATCAAGCTAGAATAAATCTTGATTTTTTTTTCAAATCTAGAGACGCGTTGCATATTTCGCATACCAAACTCATTAAAATAAATTCCATTGTCTTCTGAGAGTGACTTTTATGACTATGTGCGGTCTGTCGTCGGTCGTACTCTTTTCACATTTAAAATAATCCTTGAGGAAATAGCCAACATTGTCGCATTCGGAATTTCCTTCCAATTCTAATGTCTCATTACGGGGAATCAAAAACTTTCCAGACTTACATCTTAATGCTCTACGTTCACAACTAACCATTTATTTGGTGGAAGTTTATGAAAATTTAGAAAATCAAATAACTTTGACTGGGAGACATTGAAAGAACCTTGGTTATGTTTCTGCGATTAATTGCTAATCGCTTATAGATTTTAAAATGAATAGTAAAGTAAAATGTCGAAATTTCGCATGTTTTAGACTTAAAGTGCTCTCTGATACCAACTTGGGCTCAGAATTTCGGTATTTTATCCGTTTTGTTTTTAACACCGTATTTGTCTTGTAAAATGGTATTTCACCTTGCCAAATACATTGTTCCAAACCAAGTAAGTGCGCAAAAAATTAGTGTTACAAAAATTTTATAAGCGTGCTGCACTGTATTTTAATCGATTCAAGGGCATTTTTTTTCTTTTCTTTTTTCATTCTCCATCATTGCGCTACTTTTATTTGTCCGGATTAAGTGGTTTGTGAACTCTTGTTCACGGATCATCAAAAATCAGCCAACAGTAATAAAATAAGGTCAACTTTTGTCATACTGTCAAAAAGAATTGTCAACACTCAAATCAGCTGTAGTCGTAACCAATATTTTTAAAACTACTGTTTTTTAAAACGAGTATCACTTATGACACAAACATTTAACATTTCTACCACTAATTTCGGGACTTGCTTCAATAAATATTTTCTTCGCTGTTTAGAACTCGGTAGATTTTTATTCAATTAAGTTAGGTTATCAAATCAATGAAACGAAAGTCCATGTGAATAGTCTATTTTTTTTGCATAACTTTATTGACGGCTACTTATTGTTTTACACACTTCATATTTGTTGAAATTATTCTTACAAAACTAAAATTTATGTTTTACTTCATGTAGAGTAATCTAAGCTTAAGTAAATGGACGGTGACAAAGCGAAGACAGTTGAGTAGATTTTAATTCATAGCTTTAAAAATATAAAATATTTAATATTCGAAGAAGAATGGTAATGAATGGTTCTCTCACTGGTAGAATAATTTCATGACAAGTAATTATAATGATTAGACTTTTTTTTAAATTCTTTTTCCTAATGATTTCATTATCAATCTACCGTAATAAGTAATTTAATTTGATCTGATACTTTGATTTCATAATGTAAGTGTTTTTCCTAATTGAGCAATACGCGGTTTATTTGAATTCCAACGATGTATGATTGTATGTAACTTATGATTCCATTTATACTTTTGTTTTGCAAAACTTGACCAAGTTTTGTAGTAATTTTTTGGTGCTTTTAATTTTACGTAGAATTCATTTTCCCTCCGAAACCTAGTATGTTTAGTTAGAGAAAAAATAAATTCCCACATTGAAGAATTTGATGTTTCGTAGCCAGCACCGTCTAATACCTAACCTTAAGGTTCAGGAGAAATGAAACGGTTTTGAAGTTTGACGAGCTTGTGGACGGTCGAATTGAATTCCACTCTTACTGAGAATAAGTTTCGGCAGATCCATTGACTCTTCTTTCCACGAGATATAGATTTCATGTTTCTTTCGCAATTCCTTCACTACAGTTTTACTTACCTGAAACAAAAGAAAATCATCTGTAACCTCTTCTTTACAAAATGATTACCATAACGTGCCATCTGTGATCTCTAGTCTACAACTTTGAATTTAAAGATTCGCGCGTTTAAAATTGATGTAATTTTTATTTTANCCATCTGTGATCTCTAGTCTACAACTTTGAATTTAAAGATTCGCGCGTTTAAAATTGATGTAATTTTTATTTTCATTCTTTACCTGACGAGTTCACCGTGTAAGGAAAGTCTGTCCAAAATATTTTTCTCATTTTCAGACAAAAAGAAATTTTTTTTTAATTAAATTAAAATTCTTTACAGCAACAGACACCATGTTCCAGCATTCAGCTACTATGATTTCATCAATATGATATTGTTTTGTGCGATTTTGTGTCATTGTGTCATACACATTTGTAAAATCGTTGCATTTCTTCANCCATCTGTGATCTCTAGTCTACAACTTTGAATTTAAAGATTCGCGCGTTTAAAATTGATGTAATTTTTATTTTAATTCTTTACCTGACGAGTTCACCGTGTAAGTAAAGTCTGTCCAAAATATTTTTCTTATTTTCAGACAAAAAGAAATTTTTTTTAAATTAAATTAAAATTCTTTACAGCAACAGACACCATGTTCCAGCATTCAGCTACTATGATTTAATCAATATGATATTGTTTTGTGCGATTTTGTGTCATTGTGTCATACACATTTGTAAAATCGTTGCATTTCTTCAAAAATAAAATAAATTTTTGACCCATGCCTTGGCATCTTTTTTCCAATCCAGGGTGTGGGAGTTCTGTATCGTCTAGTAGGGGACGAATTCTCTCCTGACCGCCTTTTAACTGATGGTTAGCTAACCAGCTTAACCGCGAGAATTAAAACGGTTAGAAACTAATTCAGACGGGATTTTGTTTAGCAGTCGGTTATTTTTATGATGGTTAAGGAGGGGTGGAGTTCGACTACTACTTAACTGTAGTGGGAAACTTTAAGTTAATTTATTTACATTTTTCGATCAGTTTTGCTGTCATAGGTGTTACTTTAATCTTAAAATTTGATAATCGACGAGCCTATATTCCTTGGAGATATTCAATCGATTAGTGGTAAGTCGAAATAATCATTCGATTGACTCCTAATTACCTTACACTACATTTGATTAAATTATTTCTCACTTAAGCAGGATAAGGGATACTAGTCGTCGTATGATATCCATCGAATTATGTGCAGGTAAAATAACTACAGTACATGGTACAAGCGAAGAGGCCGATTTTGAGGGCCCTGACTAAAAAGTTGACAAAATACTGAGCAAGAATACCTGACCGTGTTTTTCGATAACTCGGTCAGCTATTCTTGGTCAGCATTTTATCAATTTTTTAGTCAGGGCCCTCAAAAAAGGCCTCTTCGCTCGTACCATGTACTGTACTACTTTAGGTTCTAACGATCACGGTGGCGTTGCCAGTCCAGTGAATGGGGTTGACAGAACCGTGCTCCCACCCACATAATCGGAAGTTGTATAGTGTGACCTTTGAGTGGGTTCATTGAACTCAAGTTGGTTAGTCTCACCAACGTGAGATGGTAGAGAGGGTTGATGTCAGAGATAAAATGAGTATTGCTTCATCCTACGTCTGATACCAACCGTCCCTACCACCGACTTACTAAAGTGACAGTGCAACGACATGTGCTAATTCTACCTCTGACATCAACACTGTCTACCATACTCACTTTAGTGAGACGGTGATAGAGGGTTGGATGTTAAAGGTAAGATGAGCGCATACTCACCTTACCCTTGACATCAATTCTCTCTACCACCGTCACTTTAGCCTCATGCCTCTAACATTTTTGCAAGTACTATGAGAATAGAGGACCAACCGTCTCACTAAGTGACTAGAGAGGGTTGACTTGAGAGGTTAGGATGAGCATGTTGTCACCCTACCTCTGATGTCAAACATCTGTACCACTGTCACTTTACTGAGATACTGGTGGAGAGGGTTAGCATAAGAGATAGTGTGTGTACGTTGTACTCATTCTACCTTTTACGTCAAGAGTCCACCAGTCTCAATAAAGTGACGGTGGTAGAGAGGGTTGACATCAAACGTTTGATGAGAATGTACTCTTCTACCTCTAATGTCAACACTCTGCACCACTTTATTCCTACTTCAGATGTCAACACCCTCTAACACTGTGTGTTGATATCAGAGAAGGATGAGTACATGCTCATCCTACCTCTGATGTCAACCCTCTCTACCACTCTCTCAGTGATGTGACAGTGGTAAAGTGTTGACATCAAAGGTAAAGTGAGTACATGCTCATTATACCTCTGACGTCAATACTGTCCCACTGTCTCAGTAAAAGGACTGGTAACGAAAGTTGACATAAAGGGTAGGATGAGTACATGCTCATCCTACTTCTGATGTCAACTCTTCCACTGTATTAAGTGACAGTGGTATAGAGGGGTCATGTTAGATTTAGAATGAGCTATGATGTCACCGTAGAAAAGGTTGACATCATGGGCAGGATGAGTACATGCTCATCCTAACTCTGACATGAACCCTCTCTATCACCGTCACTTTACTGAGACAGTGGTTTGAGAGGGTTGACATCAGAGGTAAAATGAGCCTGTACTTATCCTAATCCTGATGCGTACCCTCTCTACAATTGTCACTTTACTGAAACAATGGTAGAGAAAATTGACATCAGAGATATAATTAGTATGTAATCATCCTACCCCTGATGTCAACTCTAACTACCACTTCCACTTTGCTGAGACAGTGATGGTGAGTGTTGAGATAAGATGTAGGATGAGCATGTGCTCATTCTACCTCTGATATCAACCCTCTCCAACACCATCTCAGTAAATTGGCAGTGTTGGTGACCGTAGACATCAAAGGTAGAATGAGTACGTACTCACTCATCCTACCTATTATGTCACCGTCCACCACCACTAGATTTATTGAGATGGTGTTGGAGAGGGTTCGCATCAGAGATAGGATGACTATGTGCTCATCCTACCTGTCTACATTCACCACCACTGTTGATTTACTAAGATGGTGTTGGAGACAATTGACATCAATCGTAGGATGAGCACGTACTCATCCTACACTGCATGTCAACCCTTTCGGCTGCTGTAATTTTATTTAGACAGTGGTAGAGGATTGACATCATAGGTATAATGGGCATGTACTCATCCTACCTCTGATGTTAACCCTCTCTACCCCTGTCACTTTCCTGAGACATTGATAGGGATGGTTGAAATCAGATGTAGGATGAGCTGTACTTTTTATTATCATTGCTGGCGTTGACACAATATTGTAATATTGGCGTTGACACAGCATTTCACAATTAATTATTACATGGTATAGAGAACATATCTTAAATTGGAATAAGTTCGTGAAAAACTCACGAGTATTTTCCAATTTAACTCAATTTCAGATTTAACCACGACTTATCGGTGCCTCAGAGGTGTTATAGAATTTTTGGGTTATCTCTGCTCCTCCCATCCTCTGTGAATAGACACAACCCAAATACTGATGAGTTAGTCCGTATAACCACCACTTAACCGTGGTTAGCAGGTGGTTAGATTGGTTACGGAACCGGAATATAACCAGCAGCTAACTGAACCAGTAAATACGGTTAAGGATTTAACCACTTGGTTAAGACGTAACCAAATCCTAACCGCCGCTCTAAATTCAGGCCCAGGTGTGTAGATGTGAGAAGACTCGTAATCTCACAGTAGCCAAACGAGGCTCTAATACCCAGGGCAGTAGGGTCCGTTACACTAGAAGTAGCAGCCCGCTGCTTGATCTAGAGTCCACTAGATCTAGCAGCGGGCTGTTAGATTTAGAAGCTCAGCCTCTAGACGTAGGGGCTGAGCTGCTAGATCTGGCAGCGAAGCTGCTAAATCTAGCTGCTGCTAGATCTAGCATCTTGGTGCCGTTAGATCTAGCAGCACTAAACTTACTTTCAAAAGCTCGAACATATAACTTCTTGACGAGTTTAGCTACTATTTTGAATCGATAGTAAATCAAATTTAGCAACTTTTCACCGTGGGAAAAAAAATTCAATCGTGGCAGGGCTGAGTTATTCAATAAAATATGTTGATAAATTATACGGTTGAACATTTCTGATTAATTTTTTTTTAATTAAATAGCTTACCCTATGGTCTTTCGACTGATATAAAGCTCGGTCGAGAATAATTGATACCCGATTTTAGAAAAATAAGCTATACTACTTCTAGCAGCAGAGCTACTAGATATAGTGTCCACTACATCTAGCAGCAGAGACGCTACTTCTAGTGTATCAGACCTAAATGCAGGGTCAATAAGTATGAGTTATAAACTCTCCTGTGAAATAAGAAGACCATAGATGGGCCCTCCACCCCTCCGCCCTCCAGTCAGCAAAGACCCCTCTACCCCCAAGCTAAATTGACCCCTGCACCCCTCGAACCTAAATTGAGCCATTTAATAAAATTTTACCTCCGAATCTCCAGCCACAAGCTCAGTTAGTGGATCCAAATCAACAGCCAATAACTCTGCCGTNGAGCCATTTAATAAAATTTTACCTCCGAATCTCCAGCCACAAGCTCAGTTAGTGGATCCAAATCAACAGCCAATAACTCTGCCGTTTTCTCATCAATCGGCATGAAAAGATACAACTTATTCAGAGCTACACAGTATAAAAAAAAATTATAACAGTCAAACAGTAGTGCAAGGTTGAGGTACTCTTACAGAGGAAAGTGTCCAAACCAACTGAAATTTCCTTTGAGTTGCTAAGGCGAGACAAAATGTCTCCAATTGGGTAAGTTGGATCACCCCCGATAACCGCTACACAGAGAGTCTCGATATTCGGCACAGGCGTAGCAGTCTTAAAGAAGAATTTGATAAATTCCAAAGGGGGATTGACCAAATTGAGGGTTTCTAAATTCGGCAAGTTGAATCGTTTGTGCTCCTGTTTGGAACTAAGAATAGAAACATCCTTGCAGTAGAGTGTGAGTTCTTCAATGGATTCCTGATCCAAAATACTCTGGAGAAAGAATGAGTCGTTCCCGTATTTCAAATGGAGTGCCAAACTCTTGAGGTTTGCGAATTGGTCCTTGTTGAGCGGATGACAGCGAATAGACGTCGTGTCTATTATGAGAGATTCCAAAGTTTTCATTTTCGGAAGAACTAAAAGCTCTGAAGGGTGTCCTCCACCTAAAAATATTAGAAATTAAAAACTTANGTTTTCATTTTCGGAAGAACTAAAAGCTCTGAAGGGTGTCCTCCACCTAAAAATATTAGAAATTAAAAACTTAATATTTATTTCAAGAAAATCTAAAATTGAGATTGAGAGTATGAAACTTCCGTTTTTTGCAGGGTTCGTGATTTTTTTGATTTTTTCGAAAAAAAAATTTTTTTTAATAATTATCAAAAAAAATTTTTTAATTTCGATAATGTGTATTTTCGTATGAATTCTAAAAAAGTGACTTTAAGCCTGTCGATTATTCCTTGAAACTCTTCTCCACACCGTTTACACTTTGCCCACAAGCATTATTATTCTCTTTCTTACTGGAAATAAAGTGATCCCAAATAGGNGTTTTCATTTTCGGAAGAACTAAAAGCTCTGAAGGGTGTCCTCCACCTAAAAATATTAGAAATTAAAAACTTATATTTATTTCAAGAAAATCTAAAATTGAGATTGAGAGTATGAAACTTCCGTTTTTTGCAGGGTTCGTGATTNTTATATTTATTTCAAGAAAATCTAAAATTGAGATTGAGAGTATGAAACTTCCGTTTTTTGCAGGGTTCGTGATTTTTTTGATTTTTTCGAAAAAAAATTTTTTTTTAATAATTATCAAAAAAAAATTTTTAATTTCGATAATGTGTATTTTCGTATGAATTCTAAAAAAGTGACTTTAAGCCTGTCGATTATTCCTTGAAACTCTTTTCCACACCGTTTACACTTTGCCCACAAGCATTATTATTCTCTTTCTTACTGGAAATAAAGTGATCCCAAATAGGNTCCACACCGTTTACACTTTGCCCACAAGCATTATTATTCTCTTTCTTACTGGAAATAAAGTGATCCCAAATAGGATCTTTCCCTCTAGGCATTTTTCTTGGCAATAATTTCACAAATATCAAAGACCAACTAATAAGTTCTAATTCTTATGTATCTAGAAAATCAAAACGCAACATTTTTTTCTTTCCGTAACAAATAATCGAAAAGCGAAAAGAGTGCAATCGACGACAGACCACCTATAGGCATAAAAGTCATTGATAAGATAATGGTATTTATTTTAATGAGAATTGTATGCGAAATATGCAACACGTTTATTGGATTTGAAAAAAATCATGATTTTTTCAAGCTGATAATTATCATTGATAATTACCAGTGATAATTATCTTCACGCGAACGTGCAGGAGTAAAGTTTTAAACTCTGATACATTTAATATACAGAGTGAGTAAATAAGGGCTACCTAGATATCCTCACTCCACCGGACCTTTCTCTGTGTCACCCACCATAAATCGGCATCAGAATTTTATTTATTTTACAACATTCACATGTTATGTTACATTTAAATCAAAAAATCAATTAGGCGAAAGTTGTTTTATCTAAATGGAAGTACCGCCGATGCTTCGACTGATATGAGAACCGTTCTGATGCCAAATTCTAACCACTGAAGATTGACTTGACCAGAATCAAGCGCAAGTTTCCTAGTCGACGCATGTGGGTCTAAATAGGTGTTTAGATTCAACCAAAGGGGATTCATTTGCTNAAGCGCAAGTTTCCTAGTCGACGCATGTGGGTCTAAATAGGTGTTTAGATTCAACCAAAGGGGATTCATTTGCAACAGCACATAAGAACATAATTTTAAATATTGAGTCAGACTATTTTTCAGTCTCCTCTATCTTCAGATTCTTATGAAGTGTAAATTGAGCTCCCTTTGGTTCAATCTAACCTAGTTTGGCTGCAGCAATGACCGCAACTGCCATTTCGTCGTTAGTCGTAAGTTTCCAGACTTTTGGTCCAAAAAGAATAATTTTTCTCACACAATAATCTTCCACAGTACGTGCTTGACGTATTTGATGATTTACCGCAGATGGATGATTGTTATATCTGACAAGTAACTGCTCGTATGAGTCATCTGGGTCCTGGTAGCGATATTTGATCTAAATCAGTCGAAGCATTGGCGTTACTCCCATTTAGATAAAACAACTTTCGACCAAATGATTCTTTGTTTTAAATGTAACAACATGTGATATTATAAAATAAAAAAAATTCTGACGCCGATATATGATGGGTGACACATAGAAACATAGATGCGAACAAACATGATTAACTGCGTAAAAATTAATGAATTGCTTAACTCGAATTAAACATATATCACTAAATTACACAAAATTCCGAAGAAACGTAACAACGAAAGAAACTTGTCTTTCTAATATAAATTCATCGTTTCTTGGGGAATTTTATAACTTATAACAGCTGTATCATCAAACTGTACACTCCACTTCAAACAAAATTACATTTACAAAATTGCTGAATTAAAACAAAAGGAGTAAAAAAAAATTTTTTTTTTAATCCTTAATCACGAAATTAATCCGGATTAATTAATCCATAATACTCAATCCAACGAATAATCGTGTAAAATTAATCCTGGTTTAATCCCAATCTAGAAAACAGGCTAATCCTCAATCTTTAATTCTAATCCGCTTATTAAAAAATGTAATCCCTAATCTCTAATCCCAACAGAATATTCATTAATCACCCAACTCTGCTGATTATTGCAGAATGCCTCATTTTATTTGTTCCGATTATCGGCTCTACTATGCCAACTAGAGCATCTCCTAATGATTAAAAATTTTCCTACCAGCTGACTTTATATTACCGTTAAGGATCCTACAAGAGCCAAGTACTATGCCTTTTACTTACTATGTCGAAATAACTTGAGTGAGATGAGTGTCTCGGATTGAGCAGCAAGAAGGTCCGAAATACTATACATTTCCGTGCGGAATCGACTCATAGCTAGAGTCAAGTGTCGAATTCGTGTGTTGTTCCTATTTGTGACAATAGAGCAGAGTGTGTTGAGGAGTTGATTCTGGTTTGAGCCCAAAGTTAGAAAAACTGAGATTGTCGGTACTCGACGTGCCGCTCCTAAAAATTTTGTTAATTCTTCTGATTCGATAGCTCCGTCAGTTGGTTCTGAGAGTTTCATCCGTAATTTCTTGAGAGACTGACTACTATTGATAATCCCAATTGCAAAATCCGCAGTAAATGAGCAGAATCCATTCGAGACAAATCCAATACTAAGCACACGAAGATTTTCCAACATGAATGGAGTGGGATTATCAAAATCCAATGAGATATAGTCAAAAGTGCTCAGAGAAGGGAATTGAATATCCAGTTCTTTGACTTCTTTTGTGTTCATCATGACTTCTTTCATTTTGAACAAAAGTTGTTGCGGAGTATGTGCTCGGTAGTAAGCAACATCCACAAACGGAGTCAAGTTGAGAAAATGAATGTGTTTTTCATACTGTTTAGCAAATTTCACAAGGCGAAATTTAGGAAGGTTTTCAAGTATGAGTTTGAAACGACCAAATGGGAAATGCTTCGAATGTGCAACGTCCTCATCAAAACGGTTTATATCAGTATCACTAGAAATTCGTACAGCATCGTGAATTTCACGAAAGCGTTCTGTAGCTGTTTCATGGAAAATCTTATTCACTCGGCGTAGGTTGAGAAGATCTTGTTGTCTTGACAGAAAACTGAAAACCTCAGGTAGAATCTGTAATAAAATAAAAACAATTTAATTTTTTTTTTAAGTTGCTGTAATGTGCACTAAATCTCCACTTTTAAGAATTCGGAACTTGGAAATGAAAAGAGCCTAAAGTGAAACNGTTGCTGTAATGTGCACTAAATCTCCACTTTTAAGAATTCGGAACTTGGAAATGAAAAGAGCCTAAAGTGAAACTGGTTCGTTTATACAACATGTTAAATAAAGAACAACCCCAATAGTTTTTTAAGCTTACCTGTCGCATTTCGTCGTCGGAGATGTTCCGGACTGCTCTAACTTTTTTTTTCGGATTCTGCTTTTTCTCATTTCCGACTTGGGTGTCACTGATTGACAAGTTCTCCAATCCAAACAAATCCACCATGTCATTGTTCACTGTAAATTTTAAGAACTACGTAATTGAATTCAATGGCTTGGTTGGATTTAGAATTAGATGTGTGTGAAGGTTCGAAAACTTGAAGATTCGACCGAAATCTTCGAAATATCGAAACTTTGATCATCGAATTTTCTTGGCAATCTTTGACGAAGTCTTCGATCGAAGTTTCGAAGGTTAAATTTCTCAATTTATGCGTGTCGACTTACACACGTTTTCATTCACTTCATAAAATGATATTACTCGTTTGTTGTTCTTTCTTTGAAAATTTAATTAAACTACTTCCAGTAAACGGAGAAATCCTTATCTTTTTCCAGAATAAGTTAAAACGAACTGGTTACTATTACAAAAATTCTAAAAACTACTTTGCGTTTAATTTTATTTGTTATATAATAGAGGAATTTAAATATTAGGTTTAGGTCTGGACTAGGGTTCCCAATGACTCCCACTTTCTTCAGAGTCAGAGTCAGGTGACTCAGAGTCATGACTCACTGACTCCCATTTTCACGCTGAGTCAGTCATGAATTTTAATGACTCAGTGACTCTTATAGAATCACTCCTGAAGCTTAAGTCAGAATCAGGTGACTCAGTCATGACTCTGTGACTCTGAGTCATGACTCAGTGACTCAGCTTCACAGAAATTTAATTTTTTTTTTCAGTAAAATGAGCATGCGTATTCAAAGCTCAAAATGAGTGATAGAAAGACTCTAAGTTACCTGTTCTTTTCGGTTAAAGACTCTTAAATAAATTTTTGAATTTTTTTTTATTTTTGATACGATTTAAAATTAAATAACCTTACCTGCAATATCTATACTATCCTTCGTGTCAACTCTTTCAAAATAATCGATGATTGAACACATCGGAATGTTTTGAGCTTTTGTTATTTTATTGACTTTGTTCGATCAATTCATTTTATTATTGCCTAATTATCAAACAGTGCACTTCTAAATTAGCTTGACATCTAAATTCAAAATTTCGAATGACTGAATAGTTTTGGGTTTCGATTTCTAATAATTAACATTGAATTTCGATTTAGCTTACAGTTTGTACCGAGACTTAAACTTCGATTTCAATTTCGACTGAAAAGTTTAATTAAATTTGGATTTGGATCTTCTTCGAATAACGGATTTCGAATTCGAGTGCCTTAAAATTATGAATTTTAATTTTTTTTTTTCAAAGTATAAAACTTTGTCTATCTTAAGAAGAGTCCGTTATATTATACTAGCTTGAAACTTATTTCCAGATCTTTTAGTATATGTCAATTTCGATGGCCTGAAATGTTATGGAATTCGATTTTGAGAAACTTAAAATCATAGATTTAGGTCTTAACTATTTAAAAATATGAATTATGCTTTAGATTTTGTGGTTATTAAAAATCATCAATTTCGACTTACATTTCTANCAACCCCAATAGTTTTTTAAGCTTACCTGTCGCATTTCGTCGTCGGAGATGTTCCGGACTGCTCTAACTTTTTTTTTCGGATTCTGCTTTTTCTCATTTCCGACTTGGGTGTCACTGATTGACAAGTTCTCCAATCCAAACAAATCCACCATGTCATTGTTCACTGTAAATTTTAAGAACTACGTAATTGAATTCAATGGCTTGGTTGGATTTAGAATTAGATGTGTGTGAAGGTTCGAAAACTTGAAGATTCGACCGAAANTTGAATTCAATGGCTTGGTTGGATTTAGAATTAGATGTGTGTGAAGGTTCGAAAACTTGAAGATTCGACCGAAGTCTTCGAAATATCGAAACTTTGATCATCGAATTTTCTTGGCAATCTTCGACGAAGTCTTCGATCGAAGTTTCGAAGGTTAAATTTCTCAATTTATGCGTGTCGACTTACACATGTTTTCATTCACTTCATAAAATGATATTACTCGTTTGTTGTTCTTTCTTTGAAAATTTAATTAAACTACTTCCAGTAAACGGAGAAATCCTTATCTTTTTCCAGAATAAGTTAAAACGAACTGGTTACTATTACAAAAATTCTAAAAACTACTTTGCGTTTAATTTTATTTGTTATATAATAGAGGAATTTAAATATTAGGTTTAGGTCTGGACTAGGGTTCCCAATGACTCCCACTTTCTTCAGAGTCAGAGTCAGGTGACTCAGAGTCATGACTCACTGACTCCCATTTTCACGCTGAGTCAGAGTCATGAATTTTAATGACTCAGTGAACCTGACTCAGTGACTCTTATAGAATCGCTCCTGAAGCTTAAGTCAGAGTCAGGTGACTCAGAGTCATGACTCTGTGACTCTGAGTCATGACTCAGTGACTCAGCTTCACAGAAATTTAATATTTTTTTTTTCAGTAAAATGAGCATGCGTATTCAAAGCTCAAAATGAGTGATAGAAAGACGCTAAGTTACCTGTTCTTTTCGGTTAAAGACTCTTAAATAAATTTTTGAAATTTTTTTCATTTTTGATACGATTTAAAATTAAATAACCTTACCTGCAATATCTATACTATCCTTCGTGTCAACTCTTTCAAAATAATCGATGATTGAACACATCGGAATGTTTTGAGCTTTTGTTATTTTATTGACTTTGTTCGATCAATTCATTTTATTATTGCCTAATTATCAAACAGTGCACTTCTAAATCAGCTTGACATCTAAATTCAAAATTTCGAATGACTGAATAGTTTTGGGTTTCGATTTCTAATAATTAACATTGAATTTCGATTTAGCTTACAGTTTGTACCGAGACTTAACTTCGATTTCAATTTCGACTGAAAAGTTTAATTAAATTTGGATTTGGATCTTCTTCGAATAACGGATTTCGAATTCGAGTGCCTTAAAATTATGAATTTTAATTTTTTTTTTTCAAAGTATAAAACTTTGTCTATCTTAAGAAGAGTCCGTTATATTATACTAGCTTGAAACTTATTTCCAGATCTTTAGTATATTTCAATTTCGATGGCCTGATATGTTATGGAATTCGATTTTGAGAAACTTAAAATCATAGATTTAGGTCTAAACTATTTAAAAATATGAATTATGCTTTAGATTTTGTGGTTATTAAAAATCATCAATTTCGACTTACATTTCTATTTGAAATGGCTATTGTCTACTTCGATTCTGATTATGAGTTGGAATTTTTAGAAGCGTTGCGTTTAGATTTTTATTAAAATCTGAGTTCGATTTTGATGTGTAGTGGTGTAAGTTACAAATGTGCTTCCAATTAACACGAGCCGCGCGGCAGCAAACTCCCACTCTCAGATTCGTTGTGTTGCGGGAGTTGAAAAGAATTTTTTAGTACCAAAAAGGCAAGATGTAAGCAGTAACACTTTGTTGTTTGGGAGTCATGACTCTTCTTAGTGAGTCACGACTCAGAGTCACTTTGGAAAAGCACAGAGTCACGAGTCAGGTGACTCAGAGTCACGACTCAGTGACTCCCATTTCTCTATTGAGTCAGAGTCACCAGAGTCATTCGAAACCCTAGTCTGGACCGACCTAATTTTTCTCGACTTTCACACTCTCGGTTTGAGTCTGAGTTTGTTGTAACTTAAGAGGCTAAAATATTAAGTCCAGACCAACATTTGGCTTGATTGGTTGGATGCTTAGATTAACCACCAGTAAAATTTAAGAAAACTAGTTACGATTTTAATACTTTAGATGACCACTGTTTCCTAAACTTCCGGTTTCATAAAAATGATATGCTAAAATTATGAGAATGTTTAAATGTAAATTAGCATCCACAGAAAATGGATTAACTGACTGTTCCTACCTAAACAGCCAGATCGTACTTTCGATTTTTTTCGAAATTCAACCTTTTTTAGACCCAATACTTAATTAATTACTAAAAACATTACGTAATTTACAATTAAAACTAAAACAAATGAAACTAAAACTTAAATATTGCTTATAAACTGAAGAAAAACAAAAAAACAAAACTCTTGGTTTGGACTTAATCTCAGACCTAAAGTGAGAGGGAATTAGGTCTGGAATTAAGTTTTTGAAAGACGGACTAAGTCTTGAGGAAGGAGAAAGTCCTTCTACGTCACATTTTTGTGGCGCGAATCTCATAATTAGGTCTGGTACAGACCTAAACTTAATATTTAAATTCCTCTAATATAGAAATAAAATTCTAATTTCTCAATTTACAACGTAATGGAACGTTAAAATGGTTATTACTAGAGGTGTCGCGAAGGGCATTTTTTCCCTTCGATGGAAGATCGAAGAGAACGAAAAAAACAAAATCGAAGATCGAAGGTTCGAAGGATTTGCATTTGCGGTGTCTATCGAATAGTAATAACAAGCGGAAGCCATTTTAACGTTCCATTACGTTGTAAATTGAGAAATTAAAATTTTATTTCTTTACAACAAAATAAAATTAGTTTTTCTAAAATAAATTCGAGTTTTCGAAGCTTCGCAACACCTCTAGTTATTACTATTCGATAGACACCCCACTTGCAAATCCTTCGAACCTTAGATCGAAGCTTAGTTTTTTTCGTTCCCTTCAATCTTCGATCGAAGGGAAAAAATGCCCTTCGCAACACCTCTAGTTGGAATTGGATTCAACCTTTCTGTATACAAAAAAAAAATTTTTTCTAATTAACAATATTTACAAAACTTAAAAATTCCTAATTTTATATTATAATTATAATTAATAACTTATGTTTAGACAAAATTTTTGCGTAACAGAAAGGTCGAATCAAACCCAATTCTCACCACAGATAAAATCGGGAAAAAATTTCGATACCAATTAGTGTTGCCCCGAAGCTTCGGCTGCCGAATCGCCTATTTTTCAATTTTACCGAAGCTTCTGCTTGGACTGTTGATTATTTCAGCTTCGGCGGATTTGCCGAATCACAAGCCGAAGCAGATAATGTGTGGAAATAGTTCATTTATTCCGGAACTAATTATTATAAATTCGTAAATTATTCAATTCATTGAAATAACCTCCACTTCCTCTTCTGATTCATTCATGATTAATTTACTCGTATGTGTGAATTTTAACAAAAAAAAACGATAGAAATTCTGAAATTCTAAAGTGGTAAATTTAAAAATTTAAAAATTAGTGAATGACGTAGACGTAGTAAAATCGACAACTTCTAAATGTAAGGAGAAACTCATAAAATTGTAATACGCATGCGCAAGTGATTCGGTAAATGCTTCGGTTGAAGTTTCGGCTACGATTCGGCAAGCCGAATCAAGGGCAGCCATTATTCGGCCGAAGCCGAATCACAACTTTTTCCGCTTCGGGGCAACACTAATACCAATCCTCGATTCGAGCCAAGAGTAATAAATCTTTCGATATCCAGAATCTGATGCTGATACATCGTAATTCCTATGGATACAGATCCAATCCGCTCATTTATTCTTGGATCAAGTTTAAGCTCTGAACGTTACATTAATTTGATCAAACACTTAGATTAATTACCAATTGAGGTGTTGGACTCTAAAGTTTCCCTCTCNTTCTTGGATCAAGTTTAAGCTCTGAACGTTACATTAATTTGATCAAACACTTAGATTAATTACCAATTGAGGTCTTGGACTCTAAAGTTTCCCTCTCGCGCAAGCGACGAAACAATTTCTTATTCAGACTCATGCTTTGTCAGTCAAGTCACCTTCCCTACGATCTCTGAAAAGAATTAATAACTTAGTAAGTTCGTTCATTTTGTTAAAACTTACAATGAATTCATTTTACTTACTTGTAGTGCAGTCAGTGGTTAGATTCCGATTCTTCGGAAAATAATTAAGTAATTCAATGTCCTAACTGAAATTTCATCCAAACCGANTTCTTGGATCAAGTTTAAGCTCTGAACGTTACATTAATTTGATCAAACACTTAGATTAATTACCAATTGAGGTGTTGGACTCTAAAGTTTCCCTCTCGCGCAAGCGACGAAACAATTTCTTATTCAGACTCATGTTTTGTCAGTCAAGTCACCTTCCCTACGATCTCTGAAAAGATAATTATTGAATCATTCAAGCAAGTAAAACAATAAACTTACAATGAATTCATTTTACTTACTTGTAGTGCAGTGGTTAGATTCCGATTCTTCGGAAAATAATTAAGTAATTCAATGTCCTAACTGAAATTTCATCCAAACCGAATTAGTCCACTAAAACCAATGACCAGAGAATTGTGGGAGTAATTTGTTAAAACCAATCTAAATTTTAAATTAAAAAAAAAAGCCAAAACAAAACAAAACAAAATAAACCGATCCTGCTTCGTGATACCCGATATCCGACACAGACTAGTTAGATCAGGAAAGAATCGTATATGGGCAACATAAATTTTTCGACTTCTGAAGACTAGTATTCTCTGATTATGACTAGTGTTCTCCATGACTCTGACTCCGGAGTCATGACTCTGACTCTGACTCTCATGACTCTGACTCCCAGGGTTTCTGGGAGTCGGGAGTCATATGATGACTCTGGCTCCAAGGGTTTTGGGAGTCAGAGTCATGACTCTGGGAGTCGACTCCCAGACTTGGGAGTCGACTCCCAGACTTGGGAGTCATGACTCTTTTGAAACATGCGCACATGGGCATATGGGACTATTTTTTAACAAAATTTACATGCAAATATTATTTCGATAGTTATTTTTACAAAGAAATATTTAAAAAAAGTTACGAATTGTTTCTTTAACCTGATGAAAGTGGCTTGTTTAGTTTCTTGTTGTCCAAGAAACTTAGAAAATTAGCAAACTTAGAAACAAGAAAACTAAATGTATAAAAAAAAATTTAACTTCTGACCCGATTTTCCATTTTTGTATTATGTAACTCGAGAGTCGAGAGTCATGACTCTGACTCTGACTCAGAGTCGACTCCCAAAATTTAAGGAGTCAGAGTCATGACTCCGAGAGTCGACTCCCAACATTTAGAGAGTCAGAGTCATGACTCTGACTCCGGCCAAACTGGGAGTCATGGAGAACACTAGCTATGACTCCGGAGACATGACTATGACTCTGATACTCATGACTCTGACTCCCAGGGTATTTGAGAGTCAGAGTCATGACTCTGGGATCGACTCCCAGACTTGGGAGTCATGACTATTTAAAAACATGCGAAAATGAACATATCGTACTTTTCTTAATTTTCTAATCTACTTTCATCACTAGAGGCAAGATTCATTGACAACAAGCAACTTTGTTGTCAAGGAACCTTGAATAAACGTATTACACAATTTTTATTTCAAATCTTAATTAATTTCGCTTTATTCAAAACATAACACTGCACTTTATATATCACTGTCCTTCGGTAAGAATAAGTTTACATAAGAGTACAGCCGTTTTAAAAGTTAGTGCTCAATTGCATGCATTTCAATTCAAGTTACAAACTTACTTAAGGACAGTGATGGTCCATCACGTCCACATAACCTGTGGTGGTAACTTCTGAATAAAGGTTTTCATAAATAATCCAATCTTCACAGTCCAAAATAAATTAAATTTATTATCAGAAATTTATGAAAACGAATCTTTAGTGAACTAGGTTACAAGATCTTATTAAGTTTTGAGGCTAATCCAAAATCAAGAAAGAAAACACATTTTTTTACTCCTCCATATTCGAATTTCTCCACATTCATCGGACATACTTGTACCGAATTGAATACTTTGACATATTGGACTTGGACCTCCACAATTGGTGTCTCATCGAAGTTCATCGATTTCTCATTTCAGAGTGCGGATTTGCATGGTCGGTGGGAATAATCTGGATATCATTTTCTTTTGGATATTTACTGAACGCAAACAATAAACACCTCTTACTTACCATAACAACAGGAGCAGCACTAACTTGGCAAGCTAAGTCAATTTTTATATTAAGACCCGAGTTTCTCATACAACATCCCTAATAGGACTATATCCTGATAAAGAAAGGTGTATCTTCATGACTCGAAGTTTGGATTTTTAGCAACATCAACCGAACTAACTTATGGAGTTCTAACGACAACTACACTTCACATGATCTGACATGCTAAGTCATTTTATACTTTGTATACGTTAATCTTGACAGACAATCTTTGTTCTAGAGGAACTTTAAGATATTATCAACACAATTGTATTTATAAACGGGAAACATACTTGCGAAATATTGACGAATACAGGAAGCAAGGTTACAAAATATTTTTACGAAGTCGAAACCAGAGGTGCGAATGGGCTGGGTTAAACCATGATGGGCATAGCCCAGCCCAGCCCACTGGGCTGTGGGCTGAACTGGGCTAAACTTGTACTGGGCTGGGCTGGGCTGGGTTTGTGAGTATTAATTTCTTATGGGCCGGGCTGAGCTGAAATTTAAAATTTTCAATCTCGCGCAGCTGAAAGTTTCACATTGAAAGTGAAACTCTCAAGGTGACTCAACAGAGAATTTCGACAATTTTTTAAAGCAATAAGAAAATATCGATGGTTTTTTGTGGGCTGGGCTGGGCTGGGCTGAGCTGGGTTATGGAAATTTATTTTTTGGTGGACTGGGCTGGGCTGGGCTGGGCCGAAGGCCCAGTGGGTCAGTGGGCCGTGGGCTAAAATAAAAGATTTCTTAACGGGCTGGGCTTTCGAAAAGTCAGCCCACTTACACCCCTGGTAGAAACACGGGCATCGCCAGATCAGAAGCGAAATAGTATATGGCAAATTCTTCACTGCTGATTCAGAAATGGAAATTTTTAAGAATAAATTCAGCGAAAAAAGCATCTCAAACATTGATGATTGGGCAGAAGGTTTTATTATCAAGGAGGGACGAAGCAGAATAATTATAAACCACATCGGCAGGGGAGACGGATTCCTGAAAGGTTATAATGAAATATTCGTTTTTATCTAATCGTATAATAGGAATTCAAATATTGATAATTTTTCCTGGGAGGCTGAGGACATTTTCCTCTGAAAGGATTTTCAGGACTACCGGGCAATGAATTCTAAGAACTGGCCTGAATGATTTAGGAAGAAAGTTCCAAGAAGCTTGCATAAAAATCAGTTATTGTGCTAGAATTCTTGCGCAAGATTTAGAGAAATTTTTGGTGACAATAAATGAGTGAGTGTAGTATTAACGTAACCAAATTTTCTCTCAAAATAGTAGTTTCTAAATTATAACTATGGTATTAGTACCAGTACATTAGCTTTTAAATTAGCATTAACATAATAATTCAAAATGCAACCATGTTCGGATGGAAGTATCTTGGGAAAGATGATCAAGCATCATGAAGTTTTTATACAGACACTCATAAATAATGGACACAGTATCGCGTCTACCCAAAAATTTCATCAATTCAATCCTTGTGCAAGAAGCTGCATGATATAGTTAAAGAAATAAGTACAACGACGGATTGTTAGTTACTTTAGCAGTGTTTTATAATTTGAAATTACAATATTAGTTTTTCNGAAATAAGTACAACGACGGATTGTTAGTTACTTTAGCAGTGTTTTATAATTTGAAATTACAATATTAGTTTTTAAAACCAACATATTTGAAAAAAACTCAATAGAATTTGATTCCATGTATAAAATAAAATTCCAACGTAATCAAAAATTGTAATCATATTTGGCTTATATTATGATTACTGATTACAGATTACTAATCTGATTATGATTACTCCAAAATGTAATCATAATCATGATTAGTAATCGATTACTCATTTTTGACCGTAATCATGTAATCAGTAATCTGATTACATTTTTTCTGTAATCAGTAATCTNGAAATAAGTACAACGACGGATTGTTAGTTACTTTAGCAGTGTTTTATAATTTGAAATTACAATATTAGTTTTTCAAACCAACATATTTGAAAAAAACTCAATAGAATTTGATTCCATGTATAAAATAAAATTCCAACGTAATCAAAAATTGTAATCATATTTGGCTTAGATTATGATTACTGATTACAGATTACTAATCTGATTATGATTACTCCAAAATGTAATCATAATCATGATTAATAATCGATTACTCATTTTTGACCGTAATCATGTAATCAGTAATCTGATTACATTTTTTCTGTAATCAGTAATCTGATTACATTTTTTTTTGTAATCAGTAATCTGATTACATTTTTTCTGTAATCAGTAATCTGATTACATTTTTTTCTGTAATCAGTAATCTGATTACATTTTTTCTGTAATCAGTAATCTGATTACATTTTCTCTGTAATCAAACTCGCTCTGATTTTTAGGTGTGGGTGAGACTATTTTTGTTGAATAATTCCTCATCTAACTTCACTCCCTCTACATATTTTGTTTTTACCGCTGTTCATCAAATGTCTCACCTTAACTTAAAGAGGAAACACTTTCATTAGTATCCGTTTTTTGTAAACATGCTGTAAAAACGAAATTAAATGCTGCAAATAAATTTACCTAAATTTAAAACCAACTGCCCAAATGCGTCATTTAAATTACTGGTTCCCGTCACTGAAGTTTTGGCAGGAATTGAGTTGGTTGAAAGTGCACAGGGTTTTTTCATTTTTGTGTCTAAAGGATTATTTAATTGTCTATTTAAAGGAATTTGCCAGCCCATTTACGCAAGACAAAAGCGGAGTGAGTTAGATACATGTTTATTAAACTTTCAATTAATTTTAGATCTAGCCATATATTTCGCAGTCAGTCAAGTAACTATGCAGTCCAAAGTCTAAACTCAAAAATTTTACTTACTAAACATTTTTACTTTTGCTCATGCTCATACCGTTTAATAAAACCAGAAAAATAAATAATTTTTTTGCTCTTTCGGTTTTGTATCGGAGATATAGAGCGCGAATACCCTGCAAGTTTATCCTGACTGGATCAATTAAAAAAATGCATGCTTGAAAGGCGGGGTAATTATTGAGTGTTGTTTATTATAAACATGCTAATCTAATAATGAATCGCGTCGGCATTATTGTGAAAACAGCCTTAAAATTACTTTTTAATAAAAAATAATTTAAGCAAGCATATTTCTTTGTCACCACATTAATATTGTTACAGTTCTAATGTATTTTAGTTAAAAGTGAACTGTATGATTATGTTTATAAATTATTATTAGTTAATTTATGGAAATGTTGACTTACCTTTGTCTTTATTTCCTTTTCTTTGTTTTTGTTACTAATTATGGAAATTAGTAAGCTTAGGTTTAGTTTATTATTATATTTCCCTTTGTTTTATTATTATAATACAGTAAGACCTCTCATTCGGAAACCAGCTCTCATTAGCTGAATAAGATTTACTCCACCCATTCTTCCATTCAAGTACCGTAAGGTACCACAAACACGTACAATTTAAGGAATCAGAATCCTCAACAATGGGAATTGGGAAACTCATTGTTGAGATAGATTTTTATTAACTTAAAGTAATTGTTTGTATTTTCATTATCGCACTGTTGTTCCCATTGGATTTATTGAATAGGGTTTTGTTTCCAAACTTAAAGTTAATTGTTGAATACTGACAGTCAAGAGGCAAGCGAAGCCCTGACTGTTCAGGTTTTTGAGTTTAGAATATTTGTGGGAAAGCCATAAATTTCCAAAGTTTGATTTAAATTTAATTTTCAATTTAATTAGTTATTCATTTTATTTAATCAATTAAAATAATTGATTAGTGAGTTAGTGGTTACTGGATTCTGGGAATTTCGTCCAACTAAATTCAAGTAAGTTGGTCGATTTAGACCAGAGCCATAACAATATTAATTATGTATTTCAATCCTGAATTGAGCTCACTACTCTAGAACCATAAATGCCTGTCACCTCGCTATATTAGATTGCTGTGGGACACCTTGTATTTTGTTTTGTACACTTCCCGGGCTTTTTCTACGAAGCTTTGATGTCATGAACCTTAGTTAACAAAATTAAAAAAATACTAAACAATACAACTAAATGTTGTATTATTGTATTTTAATCCTCATTTTTTATGAGAAATTGGCGAAAAGCAGTTACCATGGAGACATATTGGTTGAAAAGTGCACTTTATAGGGTAGTTTCGTTTTGGTATTAGGCGTAGGAGTTTTTTGTAAAAAAATTTGGGAGTGTTCTGTGCTATAAACTTTTATGATTTTTCCGAATAAATTAAACAATTATTTAAAAAAATTAAGTCTGATTTTCTATTTTCTAATTAAATTACTAAGGGTTTCAGCACACTATTTCCATCAGTAAATTTTATTATTAGTAAAATGTCGCTCTCATATTTTTTGTTGGAATGATAGGGAGAGCGGACAATCTCAAACGTTTTGTCTGAAGACCAATGATGTCATTAGCGTAAAAGTGTAATGCACTGATTTCATCATTTTTCTAATTTATGCCAACTTTCATGAATAGACTTATCGCATCCATCCACAAGCACTTCAGTTTCGCATTTGTGTGAAATCCATGAATGNGAATAGACTTATCGCATCCATCCACAAGCACTTCAGTTTCGCATTTGTGTGAAATCCATGAATGTACTTGTGAAATGGGATGTACTTGAACGGGAACTCAGGCAACGTTTGATGTTGTAGGTCTTTCCCATCCTTTCTATTAGAACATGCGCTTGAACATAGGGAAAAGTTTTATATTTCAGCTGTCCCAATCATTCCAACGCTAAAAAAATACCCCTATTTTATTGTTAACTTAAATTTCTCTCGTTTAATGAATTTAAATAAACTCTAAAAAATATATGTGAATAATTTACGGCAGTTGTATTTAACGATGCATTGTTTAGGACAGCAGTAGGTGTGCATTTTCCATGTGAGAGAGCGATATTTTACTAAAAAGAAATAAAATAAACTGATAAATATAGTCTAATAAAACCCTCTACTAAATTACAAATAGAAAGTTAGAATTGCGAGGTTATGCCTAGCGAATAAACTTATATTTTCTGTTGACTAAGGTCGACTGATATTAAAATTAACGAGAAATATTAGTGGATGAAGATAATGGTTATGTTGGTTGTTCTAGCCAATGATGATGAGATTCAACAATTCATGAGACCAAAAATGACACATCGGTCCTAAGGNGACTGATATTAAAATTAACGAGAAATATTAGTGGATGAAGATAATATTGCCGTATGTTGGTTGTTCTAGCCAATGATGATGAGATTCAACAATTCATGAGACCAAAAATGACACATCGGTCCTAAGGTAAAATGTGGACAGCTCGTTGATGAGTCATAAATTAGGTGTGGCAATGATTCACCTAATATAATTTCAGAACGGTAAAGACGAAATTCAATTTTTCATTGCCAGGTTGTCTTCTTCTCCCACTTGGGATGTAGAATCATTCCGCTTCTCCGTCCCATTCTTCGGCGGGGAATTACATTACACCCGGAGAAATTCTTATACCGATTTTTAACACAAATTTAAAAAGAAATATTGGAAAATAGAAAGAATCGTTCTCATGCTCAACACAAAAGTACAATTTTGAGAATAACCAACAGTTACAGCCATTTTACCGATACAGTCAAAGCAAGTCATAACAAATTGGGCGCATACTCCCTACCCGACACCCGATAGTTGTCGGGTACTCACTACCCGACTTTTGTCTGGCCGAATGTACTCCCTACCCGACACGCAAGACCCGACAGAAGGTCCTCCCTACTCGACACCGGACAACTGTCGGGTCAAATCTACTCCCTAATCGACAGTGTATCCATTCGATACTTTCTACCCCACAGAAAATTTTTTACATTCTACTCTCTACCCGACAGCTAAACTTATTTAAAGTTTAACTCCTTCGGATATCATAGATGGGCCCTCCAGACAGCAAAGACTCCTCCACCCCTCAAAGCTAAATTGACCCCTACAGCACTCAAAACTGAATTTATCCTCCACCCCTCCGCCCTCCATTCAGCAAAGACCACTTAAAGGTAAATTGACCCCTCAACTTTCAAGTCCACTCAACAAAGACCTATCTCCGTCCGCCTACAACAGCTCCTACTGGATTACATCTATCCCGTAATAATTTTTGGTTAATTTCTAATCGATTCCCTTTTCATTCTAAAAGTATTGTTTTTGTGATTAAATAATTTTACTTTATTAAATATTGAATACACCGGAACACAACCAAAACAAAATAAATGGATTGTACAAGGATTACGGGTTCAACATGGCTCTAATGCTCTATAAAAACACTCCAGCCTTCCGCCCTCCGTTGAACATAAGAGGTCTCCACGGATAATAATACTCCTCCACCCCTCCAGATCAACTTTAGTCCTCCGCTCTCCACTGAGCAGCATTGT
The DNA here is from genome assembly GCA_002738285.1 of Holacanthella duospinosa. Lineage (NCBI taxonomy): Eukaryota > Metazoa > Arthropoda > Collembola > Poduromorpha > Neanuridae > Holacanthella > Holacanthella duospinosa. Next base: position 464,971 of record NIPM01000101.1, read on the forward strand.
CCTCTACCCCTCTGGGCAGATTTCACCCCTCCATCAAAAATGTCCTCCTCCACCCCTCCCCCGCCCTCCGCGGAGGGGGCTCTTATATGTCGGATATACGAGAAATAGTTGCCGAGAGCCAAAGGTGGGCAGGCAGAAAAATTTTTACGTAGTAGTTATCCAAAATATTTTAAAATGTAAAAATAGTGCGAGATGGAAAGGTACACTATAAACTTTACAATCAGGTTACCAAAAGTGAAAAATATGTATGTAATCCATGATAATATCACAGAATCACAACGCAGCAATAAGAAATTGTATTAGACGAATCAACGTCAAAGAATAGCCATTGTAAAAAAGTGAATTTTACAAATAAAAAGTTACTATTTCCGAACTTATCTTAAAACAACTATTGCAACATTTTAAATCACCGTAGTAGACTGGAGGTCGAGCTCAGAAAAGTAGCACTGTCGCTAGTGTTATATTGAAATCAGATAAATATCAAAAGTTGCAAATGCCGTTAATTTCCCAATAACAGCCAGTTTTCATATGTGGCCTTTTTCCTATACTACAAGCCGGTTTCAAAGGGATGAAACCCATATTAAAGAATATGCGATAATGAAATATATATTTTCATAAGTTTAATGAATTGAATGTGCATATTCATTTCCGAAGTAGCTTCAGAAAATAATTACGCTCCTCATTTCAGCCACTGTGACTAACAATTCTTTACTTTTAGCAATTAAGGAAGACACTTGTAATTATCGCTAAAATGCAGTTTAACGTAAAATAAAATTTTACATTCTGAAATTCCTAATTAGAAATAGTAGTAAAATATTAAAAATCAACACTAAAATGGACTATTAATTCCCTATCGGTTGCTATTTCATTTTTCATTAGAATTTTACCCTATTATGAATTTTTATTGATCGCTCCACTTGACCTTATTGTCATGTTTAGTGGTGACAAGATGGGGGACTTGGTTAGATGCTGTAGAATACTATGCACAAAATTTCATTAGTGTGAAAGCAGTTGTCGATTCACTGGATCCTAGTGAAGCTAAATGTATCGAAATTGGACAATCACAAGTGGGAAGGTTGGAGATTCGTCATTACTTGTCTTTTCTTTCTACAAATTTTACTTTTTTGAGCACTACCATCATTTCATTGCAAGAGCGTGACAAACCAAACACCGGCAAAGCTTCATCTCTGCTTAAGGTCGTCCAAGCACCGCTTGGCAACTTCCATCTTTAGTGAGCACCACAAGTCTTCGGATCTTCTCGAAGTACCACACTTCATCCCTCTACGGTAACCGGTCTCTGGTACTCCTGGTATCACGGGTCCGAGTGGGACTCCGTAGGTTTAGAACGGAACCCTCGTCTGCTCCTGTGATGTCTGTGACACCGGAGCCGAGTACACTTTTTGCCTCACCCGTGGATAAGTACCAGTCGGTATAGAACCATCCCGCCGTCAAGTAACCAGTAAATTCCCCAGGACAGTATTCACCGATAAGACTAGTACCAGGATAAGAGTCGTAACTAATGGAACAGAGCCTACGGGCAGAAGGGAAGAGTTCCTCATGTAGTGCTACCAGTTCTGATCCCGAAAGAACCAGAAGAGAACTTCAGTTCTTTGCGGACTGGTCATAACTCACCCATTAGTGATTCCCTTCCCAGTAGAAGTAATAGACTCCGGTACCAATAGAAAGAGACTGAGTGCGGTTAAGTTCGTACTACTGTGACTGAGGTCAGGCCGAGTCCGTACTGATGTGACTGAGTTCGGTAAAGTCCGTACTTCTGTGCCTGAGCGCGGATCGGGTCCTTACATCAGTGCCTGAGTTCGGGACGGATTCAGTGTCTGGTATCCCAGTAGAACTACTAGTAGAGCCAGTAGAACAGGCAGGGTGTACCGATAGGCATATCGGGTTAAGTAGAACAATCCACAGAGTCTCCTTAGAGTCTCTAGCTTAGTGATGAACTAAATGAGAATAGATAGAGAGCTCCGATCCAGTCCAACCAAGAGATCAAGCAGGGAGTCCCAAGCCAGTCCACCCAAGAGAACAGGCAGGGAGCTTCGATCCAGTCAATCCAAGAGGACAAGCAGAAAGTCCCGCTCCAGTTCACCCAAGAGAACAGGCAAAGAGGTCCGATCCAGTCAACCCAAGAGAACAGCCAGAAAGTCCCGATCCATACACCAAAAAATAAGGCATCCCGTAGTTCAGGCAGTCAAGTACCAGGTACCAGACTCAGGGAGAGAGCCAAAGTATTAGACCGAAGCTCTCCCATTCCCAACTATGGGATACACTAACCCAGTGTCTGGAGTCATACTGGCCTACCCGAAATCTGGTATAGAACCCAAAAATTAGTTACTTTTGGGAATCATCCAGTAACTTTAGTAATTACCATTAGGCACGTTAGAAAACCAATCAGTTCAGTTCCCCTACCCGGATTAATGAATAACTTTTAGATAATCATCCCGACACCGCGCCAATATATTGTGGCGCGGTGATCATTTTCCAATTAAATTAATCTTTTTTAGGTATTGGGGTGTAGGAATGAGAATTACTATTCATAAAAGTTTAATAATCATCGACATAATTCACATATTTGTACTCAATACTGGGTATGGTGTCTGCTTAGATGAGGTATGCTCGGTTCCTAGTGGATCTGAGTGAACGGAAGGGTGAAACTTAAGTACAAGACCCTGGTGTTGTGTTGAGATGATACCGGATTTCCTGCTGTTTCTATGCTTTGAGAGTATACTCCAGGCATAGGTCTTGGTTCCTGTTCTCATTCCCTGGGCTCTGGCTAATGCTCTGTGTTCTCTGGTGTTATACATGATCTACTCCGTACTCTCTCTGAAGAGCACCGGGTCCTAACACTGGACTCGGCAAACCGAATTTGTACCCGAGTTCCCTGCGGATCTCCTGATTCAACCAGATTTCCCTGCGGGTATGGATCCTACCAGAGTTTTCCTTGGGTAACAAATCTCTCCCGTTGGAAACTAGACTCTGCCCTTGTTCTCCCAGGGAACCCTACTGTTCCCTGGGCCTTCTGGGAATTCTACCAGTAGTGGTTCTCCCAGTGAAACCCTGACTCTGCCGTTGTTGTTCTCTGGTCTTTTACGTCTCCGTGTTTTCCCGGCGAAAACAAACCTGTCCCGTTATGGTTGTTCTGCGGGAGACTAGCTTGACTGTTCTGGTGGTTCTCCGGAACGGGTTACTCTACCCGTTCTACGGAACACTCTGGGTCTCTTACCAGGGTGTTCTGTTGGAATGCCGTACGGGGTGTTCCGCCGGGACGTTCTTCCAGGACGTTCTCCCAGGACGTTCTGCCAGGACGTTCTGTCCAACCGGGACTACTGGGACTATCCTATCCTACTGGAACTGCTGGGACTGTCAGGTCCTGACCAACACAAACCAACACAACGCCACACCGTCTCAATAAACACGCTTTACTCTATAGTTAAACTATTCTCAGATTTATTTCAGGAACATTTACTTTCTATTAAGGCAACTCACTATTGATTTATTTCTTACTAACGTTCCTACCTTTTTGGTAAGCAGCATATCAATAACTGAGACCTACTTCTTAATGTTCTTTATAGACTTGGTCGTCATCGCCGTCGGAAAACCACGTCCTCTTTTTCTATGTGGATTCTTGTTTATTATTTCATACAACAGGAAGCCATTCTCTTTCAAAGCTAGTTGGTTTTAATCCGAATAGGAGCTTGAGCCTAACCTCTAAACTCGCTTTCGCTACAATATCTTGGCTAATGAACCACATTTTACTATTCGAATTACATTTGCGTACATAATTTGAATGTTTGGATACAATTTCTCCATATATTTATAGATTATTTTTAAATATTTATTATAAAAATGAATACACATGTAAATGTTTTTGGGGATTTGTATGTAAATATGAATAAATATTTCGGCATTTGATTGTAAATATTATGTCAGCGTCTGGTGATATACCGAGTGAGTAAGTAAGGTCTACCTGAAGATCCTCACTCCGTCGGACCTTTCTGTGTCACCCACCATAAATCGGCGTCAGAATTTTGTTTTTATTTTATAACATCACACGTTGTTACATTTAAAACAAAAAATCATTTAGTCGAAAGTTGTTTTATCTAAATTGGACAACCGCCGATGCTTAGACTGATTTAGATCAAATATCGCTACCGGGACCCAGACGACTCATACGAAGCATGTGGGTCTAAATAGGTGGTTAGATTCAACCAAAAGGGATTCATTTGCTACAGCACATAAGAACATAATTCTAAATATTGAGTCAGACTATTTTTCAGTCTTCTCTATGTTCAGATTCTTATGAAGTGTAAATTGAGCTCCCTTTGGTTCAATCTAACTTAGTTTGGTTGCAGCAATGACAGCAGCTGCCATTTCGTCGTTAGTCGTAAGTTTCCAGGCTTTTGGTCCAAAAGGAATAATTTTTCTCACACAATAATATCTTTCACAGTAAGTGCTTGATGTATTTGATGATTTACCGCAGACGGACGATTGTTATATCTGACAAGTAGCTGCTCGTAGGAGTCGTCTGGGTCCTGGTAGAGATATTTGATATAAATCAGTCGAAGCATCGGCGGTACTCCAATTTAGATAAAACAACTTTCGACTAAATGATTCTTTGTTTTTAAGTGTAACGTGTGAATGTTTTAAAATTGACAAAACTCTGACGCCGATTTATGGTGGGTGACAGAAAGGTCAAGTGGTGTGAGGATCTCTAGGTAGCCCTTATTAACTCACTCTGTACAATCATAAATGCAACTTTTTAAGATTCGTTCTTTCATGCCCATATATGAGCCTTACTTTTGTTGTACGTTTGAGTGAGTTTTAGTTGGCCCGATACAGTTATAAATTTCGAAATCCTAAGTTTCATTACTTATCTTATCTTTATCTTACATTTTTCACTTTTGTGTTAGAATCTTAGTAAAAGTGCAACTGTGCATTCTTATTAGCTGGGTTGTTATTTTAGTTGAGATGGCTCCAACAATTCAAACGTACGAATTTAATGTTTAATCGAGAAATTCTTTTCTTTTACCTTGTGGTTCATTTCAGGGTGAACGACCATTGCTTCCGTAAGTGAAACTCATACCGGCCTGGCCATTAGGAACGAGCAAAAATAAATTCTTTTACTGCTTGTGTTGTGCGTCAGCTGTTGCTATGGGTGCAAAAAGTTAGCAGAGCATTACCATAAAATTAGCAGATCAGCAAATCAGAGCGTAAATTTAGCACCCTAGCACCATAAAGGGAACAATTAATGGAAACGCACTCCCCGCGGAATTGGGTAAGTGATACCTCAATCGATTGGAAACTTCATACAGATTACGAATCTGGCATTCATTAGTGGCGCTCAACTCAAATATTGCAAAAAATTTGCAAATTTGTGCAAACAAAAAAAAATTTTTTTTGCAGTCTCTTACCCAAATATCCGGTTGGAGTGAACCAAAGGGGGCTCAAAAAAAAAACTTAGAAAAATTTCACAACCGTTTTATGTGTCCCTCTTGAGCGACCAAATGACGGTTGAATCACCCATACCGGGGGCAAGGTATAAAATTTCTAAGTTTTTTTCGAAAAATTTTTGAAAATTAAAAAAAACATTGAAAAATTTCACAATCATGTTATGTGTCCCTCTTGAGCGATGAAATGACCTCTACAAATGTTGCTTAGAATAGTTCAGTGACCAACTTTTCCTAATAAAATTTTTCTCTGTGATCACTTGTTCAAATTTTTGAAAATTTTGAAAATTTAAAAAAACATTGAAAAATTTCACAATCATGTTATGTGTCCCTCTTGAGCGATGAAATGACCTCTACAAATGTCTAGAATCATTCAGTGACCAACTATTCCTAATGACATTTTTCTCTGCGATGACCTCCTGAGGTCCAGAATGATTGGATTTTTCTAAGTACAAAATTTATTTCATGCCCTATATGACCGATATAATGACCTCCACAAAAGTTGTTCAATCCAGTGACACGAGTAACTTTTGCTTACAAACTTTTTCTCTGCGGTGACCTCAAGAAGTCAGAGGTCAAGGTGACCACTTATATTCCCTCATAACGAGCAAAGTGACCTCTACAAAAGTTACTCTAGTCAAATACTCGAGTAACTTTTACTTTCATACTTTTTCTCTGCACGTGTGCTTCTCGGCACATAACTTGCCACGAAAACTTTCGATGCCCATTTGTCGCAAACAGCGCATCGAAACGCCTGTGTCATTTGGTCCCGGCATGGCGCAGCAGGACTGATGTACATAATGGCCCTCAGTGGGATAAAGGAAAAGGTTTTTGCATGTTTTCATTTAGTGCTCGCCATGATTAAAATGATGCTTAAGTAAACGGGGGCTTAATGATGCTTAAGTAAACGTCCCGTTACAGTAAGTGATCCAACTTCGCAACCACATTTCTCCGCCCTGTCTCACATTCCCAGCTCGCGACCACCGTCTTAACTCAAATATTTGGTGGGCACTTATCACAGTCTATATTTAATTGAAACTTAAATAAAAATTACTTTTTAAAAGTTTCTCGTCGAAGGAAATAACTTTAAACACATCACTCTTGCTCATGGTGTTGATATGGTTGTAAGTCATGGGCTAAAGTCAAAGAAACGAGTACATATTGTTAACTGATTCACAAAAATTGAAAAGTTGGCGTAGAAGCTAATTTGAAATATAAATAACCTTCTACTGTAACTTTACGGTAGATGTGTTTGGGAGGAGCTTAATCTCATCTGGACTGAGTGTTGGTTGCGAAGTTGGATCATCTACTGTAGATCTTCCAACCAAAAACATTCCATAACCGTGTTATTCATTACTCGTAAGCGACCAAATGACCTTTACAAATGTTAAGAATGTTTCAGTGGCAAACTTTTCCTAATGACAATTTTCTCTATGGTGACTTCTTGAGGTCAAAGGCCATGTCATTTTTGTAAACTTACAATGACCTCCACAAATGTTGTTTAGCATCAGCAAATGAACAAATTTTCTTAATACATTCTCTCCGATGAACTTTTTACCAAGCCTGTTGTTGAAGGTATATTTAAAAAAAAAAAGCGACAGACCACTGAAACCCATAAAAGTCGCCAAGAAGCTGATGGTATGGTTTTCTTTATAGTTTTAATATACCAACGATACGACGAAATATACAGCGAGTATTTTATTTGAAAAAATCAAAAAAATCATGATTAATAATTATCAATGATAATTATCACGAACTCTGATTTTTACAGCCTAATGAGTGTAGTAGACGCAGCAGTTGGTGACGTCAAAGAATCAAATACTGACGATAAGAATGAAGCACATTGTGATACTTGCATCAATATCGACGCATGTCTCAAGAACAAGAGCAACAGTTGTGGAATCCAATCTGTTGGAAGACGGAAATGTCCTAATTCCGGCCATTCTATTATGTGCCCTATAGTCTACTGTCAGTACAAATGTCAGGTTCATTTTCATTCGTGCAAGGAAGCAGAACATGTGCTTCTTTGTCTGAAGAAAACTGTGCCCTGCATCAACGTAGGCTACGGATGTCCATTTCAAATGCAAAGGATTAAACTGTCCTCTCATTTGGCAACGTGTCCAGCTAGGTAATTCCTAATTATAAAACTTTAACAAAATCAACCTTGGATTCTTAGCTATTCCGTTGATACTGCCACCTATTGAAATAATAAAGATGCAGAATTTATAAAGTAAATTGTGTCAAGGTTATTCAGTCACTGGGTTGATCTATGAAGATCACTAAGGGAGTCATGGATTCTAGGGAAACATGATAGATTTGGACATAGGGGTAAACCCCAATTCGCACCATTACACGGGGACCCTCCCAGAAAAAATTGGGAAAGAAGGACCGTCCGCGCAGGAAAAATTGGCAAAAAAGATGACCCTCCACGTAGGGCCAGGTCAGACAGACAAAAAAAGAAGTTTTTTAAAGCTAATATTAACCTTTATTTCATAACCCTCTAAGGTTTTAAAAATAGACCCCCCCCCCCTTCAGTGGACATTTGGGGTTTACTCCTATGGATTTGAATGAAACTGAATCTAACACTCGAAAGAAATATTAAATATTCTTCAGAGGATTTATACTCCTTTGATCCGACAAAGGTACAAAGCATCATATACAGTTTCCGGAATGATGCATAATGTTGCAAGGAAGTAGGACAATGGACAGAATGAGACTTCCGGAAATATGCAACATTGGATCTCTTAAAACATATTGTCAAAAACGAGATATAAAGTTCTGTTGAGGAGGGAAGAATTCGACCAGTTGGCAGAGGGAGAGAAATATTTGAACGGGATGAACAGCTTATGAGCAGCGCATCAGTGCAGTGTTGGGAAGGATTTTGAGTGACGTTTCAATGAGTTGAAAAAGTAAAAGAAACTACTGCATTCGTTTCTACATTCGTTTCTGTCGAAATTTTGAACACTGCTATCTAGTGAAATTTAAATCAAAAATGCCAAAACTAAACGTATCAGCTAATAAGCGATTAAAAGCGTAAAAAGCATAATTAATAAACTTAAACGCATAATCAACTTTCATAATAAAGCATAAATTGGGTTCCTTTGCTCATGACTTATAAAGCAGACAATATAGCTTTTTCTAATGATAAGAAAATATTGATTTTCAAAAACCCTAACCAGGGTCCTGTGCCACAATCAAATGACATGTTGACATATTGACATTCACAAGTATTTGTCAACAAATTACACAAAATATCACGCCACAAAGATGGCAGTGACATATGACAGTGACAGGTAAATCTCGACATTCGACAGGGAGAATTTGACATTTTACAAGTAATTGTCGTTAACTTTTTCTCGTCTGTGCGACATTGACTTATATTTGTCAAAAATGTCATAAATATTTGACAGAGAAATTTACGTCTGTCCGTTTTGGAAAAATAAATCTTTTGTATATAACTTGTTGACTTATGGCTATGTTTGATGTCAACGACTCTAGTAGCAGCGACAGTGAAGATATTGACGTAGTGTTTTGTCCACTAAAAAAAGAATACAAAGTAAGAATGAATTTCATCCCATCCATTGATTTTGGTTTCAAAGAAAAATTTAGAATAAACCGAATATATTTACTATATTCGACATAAAAATGTCAGAAAATTTTGACAAGTGTCAAAAATCCTTGAATATGACACTTTTTTCGCGGCGCGTTATTTTAGCATTCCTGTCAATGTCAACTGTCGATGTGTCAATAGATGTATTCTGTGAGTGAGGTTACTATAATTAATAATGTGTTTTATTATTATTTTATAGTGTAGTGGTTTGCACTGTTGAATGGAATAGGAAGCTGCTGAGAGAAGGAGCTACTCAACCTTTTAGATCAAATGTCTATCCAGTAGATCTAGGTGAGGTAGTTTATGTTACAAAATGAGATTATTAAGCTCGAACAGCGCAACTGGAGGGTTTTTGTTAGTAAGTGACGCGAAATTAAGTAACATTAGAGGGTCTGGACAAATGTAGCATTACATCCATCTTCCGCTCAATGGCGACGAAATAGCGTTTTATTTTGCGTAGTAGGCTAACTATATAATGTAAAGTCACATGCTATAATTTCAATTTACAAAATCTTATGCCAGAGAATTTAGATTTTTCTAAAATTCTAAGAATACTTTTCTCACAAATTTCAAAAATTTCCGACCCAATATATTCAAGGCATCAATTATAAATGTATAGCTATATAGAAACCCTATAAATACCATGTTCAGATATGAAACACCGTTATAAAGCAGCTAACTACATAGATGGGCACGGGATAGGGCGTCCACATCTTCGCCCTCCATTCACTAAAGACCACTTCAAGGTAAGTTGACACCTCCGCCTTCCAGTCCACTCAACAAAGACCTCTCCGCGTCCGCCTACAACATCTCCAACTGGATTCCGCAATAAGTTTCGTTTAATTTCTAATTGATTCCCTTTTCATTCCGGTAGTATTCTGTGTTTGTGATTAAGTGTAAGAATAGGTCGCCTAATTTCATATTCCATCTTGAGTCACCCATTCCAACCCAACACACGGAAGTTTACTTCTTTTAGTATTGGCAACTTTGCTGCTATTGTTTGAATTTCACATCTATACTTTTTTAATTTCTCGAAATTGTATATTATTCACTTTACACTTTAAGACAACGGGGATAGAAAAGAAGAGAACTAACAGTTAAGCAAAAGTTGAAGATTTTAGCAAAATTAAACAACAAAGTGAGTAGGAAAGTTATCTTTGACAACAATCACATTGATAACAAAACCGTCACTGAAGAAACATTTTCATGTTGCGTGGAGAAAAAAATTACTGACTATTTTCGTTAGGTTAGACATGTAATTTTGAACACTCACTTTGCAATAGTAAAATTAACAGGTAAGCCAAGATTCACAAATCCGTTTTTTGTCACCAAAGACCGTGTTAAACACCGAAATTAAAAAAGTTACCTATATCACTTTCTGTCACATTCGCTTTATATCACCAAAAATTTGTACTTCCTTCGGAGTGACATTAAACGAATTCCACTGTAGTTTTCAGATAATTAACTACAAAGGCGGATAATTCATGGCCGTATTAGCGTAAAATTAACTAGTTCTGGAATTTGCCTCTAATAAATAATTAAAAAATATCAATATTTTAGATGTTGCAGCTCTAAACCGTGATAAAGACACTCTTCGTGATTTCAAAACTAGTCTTCCAATATCACTTCAAAATGTTCTGAAGTCTCATACAAATAAATATCCGATTATGCCATTAGCAGTTGCAGGCAATCGAATTCCAAACTGTATCCTTCAAAGACATGCAGCAACCGAACGAGATTCAAAAAGTCAAGATAAGTCTTTAGTTGTCGACGACGAAGATACCTCAAGCAATGAGTGTTCTGTTGAGATTCCCTCTACATTAAACCCACCAGGACTGCAGCAGAGTATTTGTGCTCAATTGGGAATCAAGCCTCTAGACTCCTCCTCTCAACCAATCACAGAGCAGAATAGTCTCAAAGAAGAACCAACTGAAGTTCGTAAGAAATCAACCCGAGAATTGAGTCTTTTGATTGACGTAATTGGGAAACACTCTGGAAGATTTTTGGACTGGCATACTTTTATGTGTGGGAGAGAGTTCCGAAGGGACGAATACTCCCGCCATTTTCAAAATGTACACACTGAGATTCTGACGCAACTGAATGGTTGGTTAGTGAAGAGATGTCCAATGGCAACATATGGATGTCCATTTGCAATACAACGTAAATTTCCTCGAATGGAACCAACAAATCAAAATTATCCATACGAAGTTGTTTATAATGAAGACTTGGAGTCATTCTGTGTAGCACAAAAGCAAACCACAAATAAAACTGGTAATATTTATAATATTTTTGAAATCAAAAGGTCTTTTAACATCCGATGGATGTCCAATGGATAAGATTAAAGTAGCCTTATTCTTTCCAAAAATCAAGTGGTTTATTTAGTTTTTCAACTTTTTACATCAATTTTGGGAACATAGATCTTATGATAAATAAAAGCAGCGATACAACTATTGGAAATAATTATTTCACTTGCATTGTTTATAGATAATTCGTCCATTGTTGAGGAGAATGGAACTGGATTTTGTGATCTACCAATTGAGATTTTATTACGACTAACCAAGTATTTGGATTCTTTAAGGTAAAATTCTATCATGTTTTTCTTACTTTTAAACTTCCGGAAATCATACTAATTCTACGTCATTATTCACAACACTCCTCCCTTCCTTAAAAATAGGCTGTCTCAAACTGACGATATTTGTTATAAAATTTATATATTTGTTTGCTGAATATTTTCTTGTCCTGTCTTCTCCTTTNTATATTTGTTTGCTGAATATTTTCTTGTCCTGTCTTCTCCTTTAGCCTCAACGCATTGTCCCGGACAAACAAGAAGCTACGTGAAATCTGCGCCTGCGTTCTGTTTTCAAGAGGAATCGTTGTTTTGGACTGGGAGAAAGATATTATTACAGGGAAATGGGAAACTGTTGGAAGGGTAAGCATTTTAGGTTCTTAGGTTCTTAGTTGGTATACCGTGGCATCAGCAGAACCACATATACACCCAACGCACGGGCATAAATATTTTCAAGCTTAAGTATGTAGAATTATTTGGGAAATGGTTATTTTGAATCAGTAGAGACAGACAAACGCAAACGGCAAATTGAGTACCAAACCGATACAAAACTATTATACCTCAAAAACTCGGGGAAAGGCCGCGGCTTATACGATGAAATTGAGTGCCAATTTGCTATGTACGGTTTATACATAGGCATCAATTTCCAGTAAATTGTTAGTACAATTTGAAAATTTCATTTTTGTATTTTTCCATTCCAGCCATCATAATTATGATGTCTTAAGTACAAAAACTNTACAATTTGAAAATTTCATTTTTGTATTTTTCCATTCCAGCCATCATAATTATGATGTCTTAAGTACAAAAACTGGTACGGCCTTTCTGCAAAATTAAAATATGAACCAAAAAAGTGGGATTTATTGAGGATACGACGTATCTACCAGGTTTTAGGGTAATAGTCTTAACAATAAGAATATCACCTTGATATTATTAATGTACAGTGTGAGTTTTTTACGACTATACGGGTATATCCCACACTAACCACCTACCTGTGTGACTTACTCAATGGATAAAACTTGAAACCAAAGGGATGAGGGGTGAAAGTAGTGTAGTGTAGGTTATATCTCCGTTCAGTCATAAAAAACTCACTGTATGTTATCTTATTATTTCTAATTTTTCAGAAATGGCTCTTTTCAACAAGTTTTTCATCTATTCCGGATTGGACATTTGGAGAACCTGGCCTCATATCCAATCATATGAAAACATGTTCGTACTATATAAGTCAAAAGTATGTTTTTAGTTTAGTTATTAGGTTTAGTTAATAGTTAAAATATGTTTAACGTTATTTTTTTTTCTGTAGGAACCGTCCGAAGGAACCATTCTGCTATCCGGTAAAAGAATCCGATTTGTAATGATTATTGTAAATACAGCTTTTGTTAAATCAACGATGAATATAACAATATGATTTAAGTGCGACTACTTTTATCTTAACGAAAACAACAAAAATATAATCATTAACGTATATATTGAAATTAGTGTTCAAATTCCATAATCTTATCTTAACGAATGCAAACGCAAGGATATTAATTTTCGAACATGACTAAATCTTTTACCGAAATCTATCAGAAATTATATTGATTTTATCAAATCACCAAAAGACTATTACGAGAAACAAAAAAAAAATTTTATCAATTCGAATTATTAATTCTACAACAATGGTAATAAAATATGATGGTTATGTAAAGTGGAGATCCTTTGGAGAATATAGACGATTGTCGAGAACCAAAGATCGGCAAGGAGCAAATTTTCACAATGTGGAAGTTCAGCTCAAACGACCTTTTCAAATTAATTTTAAAAATATTGAATTAGTAAATTGAAATTGGACGATACGTTATATATTACGAATGAGTTTAAAATTCAATCAAAAAATAATATGCATAACATATTTCGTTAAATATTTTAAACCNAGTAAATTGAAATTGGACGATACGTTATATATTACGAATGAGTTTAAAATTCAATCAAAAAATAATATGCATAAAATATTTCGTTAAATATTTTAAACCAAATTTATAAATTTGTACGTTTTGATGATATTCTAGTAAAATAGAATCAGATTGGCGAAATTAAAGTTGATGATAAGAACATAGTAGCAGTAATAAACAATTTAGTTGGCAATAGGTAAATCGTTGAGATTGCATACTTTCATGAATTTCACTAACTTTTGTTTTTGTAAATTTCTAAATAGTTTTCGTTCAGACAAACAAACAATCAATCACACATATCTTCAGTTTCGCTAGCTATTTTTTTATAGGAAGATTTTATTTTTTATAATTAAATTTGATATAATATAACTATGCATGTGTACATTTGTAAAAACTACAACTAAAAATAAAAGTAATATGAATTCACCAACATGTGAACCCTCCATCGATAATTACTTCACATCCAGTGGTATAATTTGACAGAGGTGATGCCAAGTACAAAACTGCACCAACTAAGTCATCCACATCTGCAAGTCTTTTCATTGGTGTATTTTCAATCCAAAGATCTCGTAATAGCATAACTGCTTCCGTTCGTGTGAGTAGTGTATCAACATAACCCCTAAAGTACAAAAATTAATTAAATCAAATATAATTTTTATTTATCAACTAATAAATATATTTTCTTACGGAGATATACAATTTACTCGAACACCACGATCTGCCCATTCGCACCCCAAGCTTTTCGTCATATGAACAACGCCCGCTTCAAAGTAATAAAATTTAAAATATGAATCTGACATATCATTAATCAAATTGGGGAAAAGTGGTTAAAAATTCTAAAGGAGTGATTTTACTTAAAATCTTAGATCCCTATATTTCACACATTTAAAATATTTCATAAAGTAAAAATCATTTTTGGAAACAAAAAAATTTAATTTTCATTATATGTAGGTATTTGAATATATTCAGTACTTTCTGTTTGCTCATTTTATGGTAACTTTTTTTACTAACTTTAAAACTAGTTAAACTAAATTACTCTTATTACTTAAAATAGCTAAAAGTTAACCTTTAAGTTAGGTTAAAACTTAAGTTAATAACTTTCCTTTCCTAACTTGTATTGTTCCTTTTTAAAATTTCATTATAAAAATTTCAAAAAATTTGATATAAGCATACTGAAAACATATACTGATAAACACTTTTTTCTTTTACATTTAACACTTTATTTTACAAGAAAACTTAAAAAATTTCTAAGTATTGTTCAGTTTTTTTTGCTAACGGCGCGTAATATAATGTATGTTAATTTATATACCTTTGGAGACATTGTAGGCGGCTTGCTTTTGAGGATGGTTGACTATTGTTCCTGACATAGTAATCAACAAAAATAAAATAAAAATTCAGATAGATAAGATATTTCAATATTAATAAATTTAAAAAATTTACCTGACATTGATGCTGTGTTAATAATTTTTCCATAACCTTTACTCAACATATGCTTAGCCTCAGCTTGACAACAGTAGAAAACTCCATCCAAATTTACTGACATTGTTTTCTTCCATTCACCTTCACACGTATCCTCACAGGGTGAGTGAAAAACAATACCAGCATTGTTACAAGCAATATGTAAATCACCAAAATTTTTCAAAATTCTTTCTATCATTGCTTCTACATCTGATTTGTTTGAGACATCAACTTTTATTGCTAAACTGTCAATTCCTTTTAGTTTTAACTCTTCAGTAACTGATTCAGCTCGACTAAATTCCAAATCGGCTACAACTACTTTACATCCAGCTTCACCTAATGCAATTGCTAAACCTCGACCAATACCTTGTCCCCCTCCAGTTACCAAAGCTACTTGACCATCCAATCTAAACTTTTGTAGCACTCCAGTTTCAATTGTATCTAGAGTCTTGATTAATTTTTGTGCTTCTCCGAGCTTTTCTGTCACACTAGAGTCAGTACATAATGCTTGAATTTCATTTAAAATGGACTTGAGGGATTCAGTATAAGTTGTTACACCTGAATAATAAACTGAGGTAATACTGTGTGATACTGTAAAAAAAATTATTGCAAATAATATATACCGTATATTTTGAAATATAATAGGCATATAATGTATAATTTATGTTTGCAGAAGAAATTTTGTTTATTTGGAAATTTTACTCTCTTCTTTGTACATTTGTTTTAATAAGGCCGACAGAAATTTCACCGTTGTTCTTTTTCTTAATATTCTTTGATAGTTTTCTTAAATGCGTTTTATATTTGAAAATAATCGGTATATTAGTGTCGATAGTCGACTATAGAACATTACTGATGAGAAGATAAATTTTTTAACCTTTTATTGTACTCATGATTGATGCAGTTTAACCAATAATGATGATGATTGTCCAACTCAAGTGAATTTGCAATTGATGCTATGAAATGTTTTGGATTACTGACGAAAGAAATTGTTCAACGACTTAATATATATCGACAAAATATTTTAAAATCCTTACTGTGTAAGTTAAACAAATGAAAAAATAAACATTTGTTGAATTTAGCTGATTTTGATAAAATTAAGCAACACTTGCTAGATTGTGAAACTTATTTCGAAACATCTTTAGAAATATGACATTGACACTATTACTGAAAATTCAGCGAATAGTGACGAAAAATTGATAAAAAAAAGGACACTGACATATTACTTTTCTGTGTACAAAATCTCTTAGTGAATTGCCAAAAAAAAATATTTTTTTTTGTACTTGAAGACTATCTGACCACAAATGAAATTGTTAATAACGTTCAGTTTTATATTCAAATAAGAAAGCTAGAAAATGTCGATTCTGGTCAAGGAATATAGTAAGAAGATTATAAATGTAGTATTGCCGTTTTGCAATGTCTGAACTAGGTTATTTTGTCATTTACCAGTCTTAACATGGCAAAATTGATAATACAGAACATATCACAAATATAATGAGACACTATAAACTTTTGTACTAAAAATAATCTAAAACATTTTTTGCTCTATTTCCACGCGAACACAATGTGAATGAACTTGTTCATCGTACTTTTTTATATCATTCAATTTTAGAAGTAGGGGTGTATTGTACAGGGTTTCTGATAATATTCGTCTGATAATTAACATTGATAATTACTAATGATAATTATCAACAGAAACTTATGATTAAAAAAAATTTTTTTTCATGAAGAATACACACGAAGCATATTTCATTTGGTACTAAAATCATGAAATTAATATTTCCTTCGTAGATAGTTTTCTATATTTCAGTTGTCCCTTTCTTTCAACCTTAATCTTTGGGGAAGTTACACAATCAACAAGATGATTGCATAGTTAGTTTTTCAATAAATATTTTAAAGGAAAAAACAATTTACTCAAAAATTTGTCTATCCTTCAACTATTCCAATCATTCTGCCATCACTCAAAATGTTCGGAAAAGAAGACCCTTCCATTTGGGATGAAGGAATCGGAAGGTCGCCCTATGTACAGTTCGGACAATTAAGGCAGAAATGCAATTGAATTACAATTATTTANTTATTTGAAATAACATTGAGGACTGTAGGCAACATACTACTGTTATATAATCAATAATTACTTTCTTTTCAATTACATAGTAATTGCAGTTTGACAAATCTCAGGTGATGGAAATTCTAAAAAGGAAAATTAAATTCAGAATCATTTTATTACTTAATTATTTTTAACTATTAATGTCTAAAACCTTCAGATGTGTTAGTGAAGTTCATTGAATTTATATCATTAGATTCCACTTTATTAGATTCCATAACTCAACACACAAGTTCCCCTGACCTATGTATTAAAATATTTTAAAAGAAATATGTTACTTTTTTTAAGTAGCATGACTGGTATTTAAAAGAATTTATCATCAATCACAAGCTCAGAATTAGAAACATTGTCCAAGGTCAAACTTAGCCATTGAATTTTCCGAAGCATAGAATAATAGATATAATAATGTTTCAGAATTGTAAATAGGAAGCTAGTAAGACAATAAAGCTTTCTGAATCACTAACTAAGGCCATAACAGTTGCACTAGTATTAATCTCTTCTCTTGATTTTGTTGATCAGGCGATCTGATTACTCAATTACACGATAATATTTGAGGTCTAAATTTTACAATTACAATTACAATTACTTCAGTTCAAAAGTAGTGGATATTACAATTATAATTATTAGTTGTGATTGTGTAATTTTCATTTACTCAATTATATAATTGTCCGAACTGTGGCCGTATTAATGAGAACAAGTTCCCCGCAAAAGCTTGGATTAGTGATTAAAAGGCTATTCTCCATCTACTGATTTTGTGCACTAGCTTTCTTGGTAGGGGATGTTGGTAGGTAGGAAATCTGGTGGTGTGAAATACGAAAAACTAGTGGCAGAAAAGTTGGACATCGTCCACCAGCTAAACTGGAGCATGCACAAAACAAGTCCAACCCTCTCAACATTTTTTCTGCTCTCGCCAGCTTTTCTGCTCTCCCCAGCTTTTCTGCATTTACTGTATTCCAATTGGCCAGTACTTTTCTCTCTTAAAATTTCAAACCAATAAGGGCGGGAAAGTTTTTTTTTCAAGAAATTCCAGTTAATAATTTTAAAATGAATATTTTCCGGGGAATCACTGCTGCCATTCATTGTTGTATACATGTGACTCTGACCGTTATGAGTATGACATTACCATAAAGCATAGTTTAGTCGAGTGAGATATTGTGATTGTCATCTTCATCTGTCTGTCTGGAAAATCGGTTGTATTTATAATTACACAAATATTTATAGGTAGAAGCAAAATTGTTTGGTTTACAAAATAGATTGCACTGAGGATAGCTTATATTATGACTATGCATATACCGATAGATTTAATTAATGGTTTTTACAGCCGTATCTGGGAACGGTTTCCATAGTTAACTTAACAACTGCTTTGGTTGCTAATGCCATGGTTTCTAGCAGCGACAATTCGGACAGTTTTTTTAATTACCGATACAACTACCGTTTCTCTCTTTGTGCAAGTGCTTCCAGAACGAAATTCAGGATGTCATCTACAACTATGGATACACCTGAGGCATTTACAGCTAAATCACACACGCTACCTCCGTTGCCTAAGGTGTCACCGTCACAGAGACTTCAGCTAACTCTGGATTTACTTAAGGAAAAAGTTTTCGTTGAGCGTACACTTTCTTCATAACTACCGTATTTATTCTAACAAATCCCGTTTTCTAATAAAATCCCACTTATAATAGAACCGCAGTAGAGATTATTCAAATCGTGGAATATTACCTGTTATATCCCCAACACAACACACGGATTTTAATGGAATTTTTTTTTGTATTCTTAAGTAGTTCAAATTCCAGTTGAATTCTTTACTTAAAGAACACCAATAGTGATGTTTGTTTTTTGATTGGAATAAACAGACAAAGAAAAGTGTGATTTACGGTTTAAAATCGAAATGTTATTACCCAAAAGCAACTAGAGTTACAGCCATTTTATTTCGCAAAGCATAATTTCGTCAAAATGAATTCCAGTAAATGAAAGCTGCTACTGTAACACAAGTTTTGTGAATTTTAAATTTATACAAGAGCTTAAAATCAACATTTAGCAACTATTATCCGGAAATATGTACTCAAAACTTGCATTTATCTCACATAAGGACATTACTAAAAGTTTATTTCGTATGGGTTTCCAATTGAAATGCAGAACTCAAGAAAGAAACAGAAACATAAAAGGTTTGCGGCATCAATCATAAGATATGGTAATGGAAGTAATCCGAAATAAAGTTATTTGTTGGTAATTTTTACGAACTAAAAGTATAGTGAAATCCCAACTGCCAAAACATATAACTGATAGAATAGTCAAATGATAGAATATGATAATGAAAGAAGTCAAATTTATGAAAATTGAACTTAAATTTTTTACTCAATCACCTTACTTCTACTTTTTTATAAGTTATTGCTAAGCGAGAAAACTAACAAACGGTACATAAAGAAATAGTGACTAAATTTGTGGTTCCCCTTGTGACGCAGTTGTAATTTGAGCATTGCTCTTACCCGGGCTCTTTTCGTTACAAAGTGAAAAGAGCCCGAGCAAGAACAGTTGGACTCTTTCGTGTTTTCTTAGGATGTGGGTCTTTTTGTTACAATGTGAAAAGAGCCCGACAAGAGTAGTTTAGCTGTATTCTGTTCTCTTTGGCTTTTTTTTCACGCTTGGGCTCTGCTAGGGATAATTTTATCTCTTCTCTTGGACTCTGCTCGGGCTTTTTTTATTTTTTTCTTAAGCTCGGGCTCTTTTTTTTTAATTGTTTGGGCTCGGGCTCGGGCTCTTTTTTTTCATGTCTTGGGCTCTGCTCGGGCTCTTTTTATTTTATTTTTTGGGCTCGGACTCTTTTTTTCCCACGACTTGGGCTCAAAATAATTCAATTTTGTGTTTAACTTTCAATTTGCTTTTACTTCAGAATTAAAACTGACAACACACATGAAAACGTCATCAATATGTGACATAAAAATCATATTGCGTAGGAGATTGGTAGGACATGTGTCAATTTCGAATATCATCGTATATTTCCCATAATCTACTTTTGTAACCACAACGTCGAAGTACATATAAAACAATTTTCGATTATAACTAAACTATGACTCGAGAAATGCTCATACTAGTTGAGAAATGAGCCGAGCTGAGCTGATATTTCCCAACTCGTGCGAGCCGTGAGCCGAGCTGAGTGAAAGTTTAACGAGCTTAGTCGAGCCAATAAAAACTCGGCCTGCTCGGCTCGTTTCATCCCTAATTCGAACTTCCATACTTGCAAAAAGTTAGGCATAATTTTCATATGTAAAACATTAATAACCTACAATAATAAATATACCACAAACGCCAATCTCAAAGTGTGGATAGAACCATATAGTATGACAGCCAAGTTTAAGTTTAATGGACATTCTAGACTAACTCTTCTAGAATATAATTTACTAAAATGTAGTCCCACGCAACAAAAGTTGTTTCAGGAGAATGAGACCAAAACTTAGATGGATAGAGAAATTACCTTACCATAAATCCCATCTCAATCAATATAACATTCAAACTGGGTCTTCAAGTGAGCTTAGATCAACTAATTAGGCTAAGAGTATGGCCTTTCATTGGTATTGGTCTTAAATCTGTTGGTTTTATACTGCATTCTTCGCCTATGCTAAATACACCGGTACAAAGAATTGAAAAAAATCGGGTATATATCTAATGAAGAAATAATTAAAACTGAATAGTTTAAGGCTTCATTAAACTTTTACTATACAGTGTGTTCGAATAAGAAGGCAAAAATTCGGCACTAGCGTTTTTAAAAATCCCACAAATTAGTCTTGTGACACTTTTTAAGTTAAGAAGAGTTAACAAAACTTTGGTAGAAACTATTTTCAGGAACTTGAGCAGTTCATAATGAATGTAACATTTTGACATATACTCAATTTTTCATTTTCCGCAAAATCATTTTTCAAAAATTTCGTCTTCTTATTTGAACGCACTGTATGTACTTATAAAAAGTTATATACTTGTATATCTTTTCACGCAAAAAGTATTATGAGGCAATCGTTTGTTTTATGTAATCAAAAGCAATACTGGTATTATTAAAATATATTAATGTGAAAAAAGATAGACGCAAGTTGTTTTTCTGGTTTACGAAGTTTACTTTGAATTATTTTGAATACATGCTTCGGACAGCTAAAGTATTTATTCTTATTAAGACCGTCCTCTAATAAAATGTGTGTACTTTTAATTCAATTAGTTGCATGTAGCTTACCTTAAAGGCTAAGTTAGCACGAATGTATCTCCCAACAAATTTCTAGAAATTGGCACCAACCGCAAACACAAAATGGAAATATATACGGNGTGTCACCGTCACAGAGACTTCAGCTAACTCTGGATTTACTTAAGGAAAAAGTTTTCGTTGAGCGTACACTTTTTTCATAACTACCGTATTTATTCTAACAAATCCCGTTTTCTAATAAAATCCAACTTATAATAGAACCGCAGTAGAGATTATTCAAATCGTGGAATATTACCTGTTATATCCCCAACACAACACACGGATTTTAATGGAAATTTTTTTTTGTATTCTTAAGTAGTTCAAATTCTTTACTTAAAGAACACCAATAGTGATGTTTGTTTTTTGATTGGAATAAACAGACAAAGAAAAGTGTGATTTACGGTTTAAAATCGAAATGTTATTACCCAAAAGCAACTAGAGTTACAGCCATTTTATTTCGCAAAGCATAATTTCGTCAAAATGAATTCCAGTAAATGAAAGCTGCTACTGTAACACAAGTTTTGTGAATTTTAAATTTATACAAGAGCTTAAAATCAACATTTAGCAACTATTATCCGGAAATATGTACTCAAAACTTGCATTTATCTCACATAAGGACATTACTAAAAGTTTATTTCGTATGGGTTTCCAATTGAAATGCAGAACTCAAGAAAGAAACAGAAACATAAAAGGTTTGCGGCATCAATCATAAGATATGGTAATGGAAGTAATCCGAAATAAAGTTATTTGTTGGTAATTTTTACGAACTAAAAGTATAGTGGAATCCCAACTGCCAAAACATATAACTGATAGAATAGTCAAATGATAGAATATGATAATGAAAGAAGTCAAATTTATGAAAATTGAACTTAAATTTTTTACTCAATCACCTTACTTCTACTTTTTTATAAGTTACTGCTAAGCGAGAAAACTAACAAACGGTACATAAAGAAATAGTGATTAAATTTGTGGTTCCCCTTGTGACGCAGTTGTAATTTGAGCATTGCTCTTATCCGGGCTCTTTTCGTTACAAAGTGAAAAGAGCCCGAGCAAGAACAGTTGGACTCTTTCGCGTTTTCTTAGGATGTGGGTCTTTTTGTTACAATGTGAAAAGAGCCCGACAAGAGTAGTTTAGCTGTATTCTGTTCTCTTGGGCTTTTTTTTCACGCTTGGGCTCTGCTAGGGATAATTTTATCTCTTCTCTTGGACTCTGCTCGGGCTTTTTTTTTATTTTTTTGTTAAGCTCGGGCTCTTTTTTTATTTTTTTGTTAAGCTCGGGCTCTTTTTTTTTAATTGTTTGGGCTCGGGCTCGGGCTCTTTTTTTTTCATGTCTTGGGCTCTGCTCGGGCTTTTTTTATTTTATTTTTTGGGCTCGGAGTCTTTTTTTTCCACGACTTGGGCTCAAAATAATTCAATTTTGTGTTTAACTTTCAATTTGCTTTTACTTCAGAATTAAAACTGACAACACACATGAAAACGTCATCAATATGTGACATAAAAATCATATTGCATAGGAGATTGGTAGGACATGTGTCAATTTCGAATATCATCGTATATTTCCCATAATCTACTTTTGTAACCATAACGTCGAAGTACATATAAAATAATTTTCGATTTATAACTAAACTATGACTCAGAGAAATGCTCATACTAGTTGAGAAATGAGCCGAGCTGAGCTGATATTTCCCAACTCGTGCGAGCCGTGAGCCGAGCTGAGTGAAAGTTTAACGAGCTTAGTCGAGCCAACAAAAACTCGGCCTGCTCGGCTCGTTTCATCCCTAATTCGAACTTCCATACTTGCAAAAAGTTAGGCATAATTTTCATATGTAAAACATTAATAACCTACAATAATAAATATACCACAAACGCCAATCTCAAAGTGTGGATAGAACCATATAGTATGACAGCCAAGTTTAAGTTTAATGGACATTCTAGACTAACTCTTCTAGAATATAATTTACTAAAATGCAGTCCCACGCAACAAAAGTTGTTTCAGGAGAATGAGACCAAAACTTAGATGGATAGAGAAATTACCTTACCATAAATCCCATCTCAATCAATCTAACATTCAAACTGGGTCTTCAAGTGAGCTTAGATCAACTAATTAGGCTAAGAGTATGGCCTTTCATTGGTATTGGTCTTAAATCAGTTGGTTTTATACTGCATTCTTCGCCTATGCTAAATACACCGGTACAAAGAATTGAAAAAAATCGGGTATATATCTAATGAAGAAATAATTAAAACTGAATAGTTTAAGGCTTCNCGGTACAAAGAATTGAAAAAAATCGGGTATATATCTAATGAAGAAATAATTAAAACTGAATAGTTTAAGGCTTCATTAAACTTTTACTATACAGTGTGTTCGAATAAGAAGGCAAAAATTCGGCACTAGCGTTTTTAAAAATCCCACAAATTAGTCTTGTGACACTTTTTAAGTTAAGAAGAGTTAACAAAACTTTGGTAGAAACGATTTTCAGGAACTTGAGCAGTTCATAATGAATGTAACATTTTGACATATACTCAATTTTTCATTTTCCGCAAAATCATTTTTCAAAAATTTCGTCTTCTTATTTGAACGCACTGTATGTACTTATAAAAAGTTATATACTTGTATATCTTTTCACGCAAAAAGTATTATGAGGCAATCGTTTGTTTTATGTAATCAAAAGCAATACTGGTATTATTAAAATATATTAATATGAAAAAAGATAGACGCAAGTTGTTTTTCTGGTTTACAAAGTTTACCTNAATATGAAAAAAGATAGACGCAAGTTGTTTTTCTGGTTTACAAAGTTTACCTTGAATTATTTTGAATACATGCTTCGGACAGCTAAAGTATTTATTCTTATTAAGACCGTCCTCTAATAAAATGTGTGTACTTTTAATTCAATTAGTCGCATGTAGCTTACCTTCTAAAGGCTAAGGTAGCACGAATGTATCTCCCAACAAATTTCTAGAAATTGGCACCAACCGCAAACACAAAATGGAAATATATACGGATGTAGAGGTTGAGTTTTTCAGACTATCCAGGGATATCCATACTACCCATTTACGCAAGTGTGACTTACCCACTTGACTAAATTTGAAACCAAAGGGATGAATGGGTGATTAGTTGGGTAGCGTGTATTCATGGATAGTGGAAACAGAATAGCGCAGAGATTTTAGATTACAAAACAACCATATCTGCTTAACCAATGAGAAATAATAGAAACATCATATGACCTATATGATAATGTACCAATTGTTTACAAATTTAGTGTTTCTTGAAATTAGCATATATTTAGGCAGCAAAAGCCTAAATTAAAATAGGTAGGTAGGTAGTTGGAGCAAATCATTTGTAATTATTTTAGTTCAGAGTAAATATTTTGACAGTAATTCATAAAGTACAAAATTTGAAACTCTTGTTGNATTTGTAATTATTTTAGTTCAGAGTAAATATTTTGACAGTAATTCATAAAGTACAAAATTTGAAACTCTTGTTGGAATAATTAAATTCATGAATTATTTGTTAAATAATAGAATAATAATAAATAAAATAAATAAATTTTTAGGTTGATTATTAATTTAAAGAGAATCTATTTTTGTCTACGTTCGTAATTGATCGCTCAAATAATGAATATTTATTTTTGAATAATTTTTTATTAATATTTAAACAGTTCTGGACAAACTAGACGTGTGGGAAATCTCTTAAGGCTCATACAATTGATTTGAAGAAGTCCTCAACTAACAAGTTATCCTACCTTATTTTCTACACCTAAATTATTTTTGAATTCAATTTATATTTTTATTAAAGAATATATTTATATTTTACGAAAGAAAATTTGACAAGCAAAGAAACATTACTTTTGAAGCAGGTCAATTAGATTTAAGGTTAAAAAATGATGACTTATTGAAAGTATTAAATGTTTTTGATTTTTAGTAAAACTTTACCATCACACCTTGATCTTAACGAACTGATTAGAAATATTTTCTCTACCTTTCATTGTTATAAAGATATTATTTTTCTTTCAAATAAAGTTAGGAAATCTTCTCACATATTCAATAATTTGTGTAGAATTGTATTAGACTAAAACTCTAGCCGTAGAATGTTTTATTTGTAAAAAAGTTAGATCCTAAATTTTTCATTTAGTAAAATTAGCCAGTAATTAGTGTGCTAGTCACTGGCTAGTGTTCTAATCTAATTTTGTAATTTTTATATAAAATAAATTACCTGACAAGCTTAATAGAACCAAAAATAACAAAATAATAAGAGTAGTTGATAAGTAATAAAACAAAATATAAAATTTGTAATTGCCATCACTATTCCATTATAGTAACCTCCACTAATTTTGACTAGATTAAATAGCCCAGTAGGTTTAATTAGAATGTATACGGTATTCGGGAAAAGTAGAAAATTTAGTTTAATTTGTTTCTGAGGGAAATTTGAGGAATATTGAGGAACTGAATCTCATTGTTGAGGCTCCCTTGGAATCTCAAAATAAGTACACATGGAGAAAATTTTAACTCCACCCCTTACATTCTAACTCACATCAAACATACCCCTCCTTATGTAATTATTTTTGAACTCCAGCGTATAGTAAACTAGTATGTCTTATTATCAATATTCAAAAGAATTCAACTGCTTAATGGTTCCGGCAGTCTTTTTTTATCACTGTTATCACAACTAACAAAAATTGAGTTTACAGGATGAAAAACTTATCCTATCAGCTCGTCATCATATTCCAATTTTTATTATTGAAATACAGTCAATCGGCTAATATTTTGTACTACCTTGGAATGTCCTCTTACAGTCAACGAAATCCAATTACTCCGTATTTAGAAGCATTAGCTTCTAGAGGACATAATGTGACATTTTTTACACCACATGTCCCAAGATCCAATAGATCCAGTTTAATCAAGGAATTTTCACCACAATTCTTGCAAGATTACGTTCTATCGTTTACTGAAAATTTAAATATAATCGAAATGAGAAAACAAAATTTACATCACACCATCTGGTTGGGCTTAGGTGATGCTTCTGTTGAATATTGTCACATGCTGTTGAAGGATACTGAAATTAACACATGGATTGTTCAGTCCCATTTTGATTTAGTTATTGTTGATTCATTGTTTTGTGAATGTGCTATTGGACTAGCATACAAGTTCAAGGCACCTTTTATAGTTTTTGAAACATTTCCAACTGGCATGTGGCAACATGACGTTTATGGAATTGTCCCAGAAACATCATGGGTACCAGATGTGCAATATGGCGACAGTCCACCACTAAATCCCACACTTATACAAAAAACAAAAAATACATTGCGTATCCTTTATTGGCATTTTTATAGAAGATTTATGCATTACCCCAAAATGGAATCAATGTTACGCCAATATTTGAATATGTCTGACATGCCGCCTCTGGATGAACTAACACGAAAACCTAATTTAGTTCTCATTAACAACCACTACAGCATCAACTACCCAAACTCTGTTCCACCATTATGTGTTACTATTGGAGGGATTCATACGATTGATTCAAAGATCCAGCCGCTACCGAAGGTAATGAAACTAGTATAAATTAAATTTTTATGATGTTTGGAATTAAATGAAAATATTTATTTTATTTGTATTATGTGTGCAAACCATGAAACTCGTTGCATTAAAGAAAATTGAAGAGTTCATCAATAACTGTGAAAAAAATGACCTTGTTTATATGAGCTATGGAAGTATTGCTCAGATACAATTGATGTCCGATGATCTCCAATCCATTTTTGCAAAAACATTTTCAAAATTTCAAAATATTTGTTTTTTGGTGAAATGGGAAGGTGAAGCGTGGTTGAATGTCACAAGTAATGTTTTTACTTCTAAATGGATGCCACAAAGTGAAATACTTGGTAAGTTAAGGTTATGTTGGTATATTATGTGAAATTATAATGTCATTATGACAGCTGGAAAAATTTGGAAATAATTGGGCTAATGTTTACCATTCCTTTTGCAAGGCCAGCAAAAATTTTAAGAGATTTGAGTATCAGTTGTTTTGCCGTATGGAAAGAATGAACAATTTTTTTTGTTACTTGTAGCGCACCCACGCATCCGAGCATTCATAACGCATGCAGGGTTGAACGGGATTCAAGAAGCAGTATACCATGGCGTCCCTATGATTGCATTCCCATTGTTTGCGGAGCAAGATTACAATGCGGAAAAAATTCATCGTGTTGGCTATGGAATAAGACTAGAAATCACAACACTCATCCAATCAGAGCTCGATTTTGCCTTAAAAGAAATCCTTGAAAATTTTAAGTAAATTTATTATCAATATCTTGTGGAGTATGTTTTGGTTAATGTTTGAATTATGTAGATACAGGGAGAAAATGAATCAGGTCTCAAATCTTTTTCGCGATCGTCCAGATAAACCAATTGAAACTGCTGTTTGGTGGACTGAATTTGTGCTCAGAAAAAATTACTCCTCCCACTTTTTGATTCCACTTGGAGCTCAGCAAACTTGGTACGAAAGGAGGCTTTTGGACGTTTGGGCTTTCGTATTTGTAATAATTCTTGTGGCAAGTTTGCTCATAGCAAGCATATTATTAATTTGTTTGAAATTCTTACTAAAAGTAATGAAAAATATGGAAAATAAAATAAAAATCAATTGATTTGTATCAATGAACTGTATTTTAGAGGATTGATATTCATGAAAGGTTTGCAGTTTGATATATCAAATAAATAAATTTAAGGTAAGCCAATTGAGTTTATATCAGAAGCAAATTAAAGTTGGATATTTCAAACCTTACAGTAAAATAATTTACCGATTTGAATGAAATAGTACTCTGGCAGTCGTAAAACATTCTGGTTTCAATCGAATAAATGCCAAGCATACCGGCTGGAGCAAATTCTTGGCCCACTGTTTATTAATATTTTGATAGAAGAAAACGCTCCTTTTATTGTGAGCTGACATTAATCCATTACCACAGTCACCAAAATTGTTAGAAAGTTTAAAGGCAGTTTCGATGTAACAGTTCTGTAAGTTAGTCGGCCTAAATTATGTTGTTGTTTACAGTTAAGTTATTACAAAATAACAATGCGATTATATGGGATGTAATAAAATAGAGCAAAATACGTTTCCGTCTATTAGACCAATTTAGAAACAAGATCTTATTTGGTCCCATGGTCCGAAACTACGTAATTACAATGTGGAAACATCAGTTTAAAACAATGAAAAGACAAAGAAGGGTAAAAGTCCGAATCCCAAGGCCAAGTTACTGCCGAATGGTAATTTTATGGCAAACATTTGCAATGTCGAAATTTTTCCTTTCTTTTTATTGAATCATTTAGTCGTTTTGTACATTAATTTCCCTGTCTAAACTTATTTCACCACATTACACTACAAATCTTGAATTAACAAAGTTTCTATTGAATCGTTTAATCCACCAAATTTGTTTCTACATTATGAAAATGTCATNCCAAATTTGTTTCTACATTATGAAAATGTCATACCATAGCTTAAAACGAATACATTAGCCAAAAAGAGACACGTAGGTAGAACATAAAGGTCCGAAGAAAATCCTTGAGGTTTGAGGTCAACCTCGAACTTCTTCGAACTTCGATGCTAAAGGTTCGGACCTTTGGTCCCCTAAGAACCTAAGAAATTAGTGTATGAACTCTATTTAACAAAGTGAATTACAGAATTTTATTAAGTTTGGCATATACCGTTTTCTACTCCACCAGTTGAAAATGTTGGCGAATAAAGCAAACCTCACTTAGAATTTCGTCGTTCAAACTTGAACAAACTTTGTTGCATATGTATCCTCTGCCGAAGAAAACTCTTTCTGACTCTAAGCTAGTTGGTAGTATAGTAAGACACTGATATTTGTCTTTCCAAATCCATATGACGACAATTTCTTAATTGCCTGTATAGGGAGGTAATTGATCCATTGGCTTTCAAAACAGTTTCTAGTCGGAAACTTTACATTTCGCATGTTGTGTGTCTTCAATTCGATCAAAAATATTCCACATTCGTTGTGGGATTTCAAGTAGGTTTAAGAAATTGGCGAATTTTCTGTATTTCCCGTAACCATTGAGTTGCTTCCCGAAAACCAAGACGCATTAGAACTAATTGATTTGTTATGTGAATCGAGAAATCAATAGGAAAAAAATAATTTATCGAAGTTGTGAAATGGTCTACCACAATTTATTGAATGGAAACTCATTCACTACTAGTATGGGAAACGTCAGATAAGATTATTTTTAGTAAAATGGTTCGAACCTTTGAAGAAAAAGTCCCGAACCTTTAAATTTGCAGTGACCGTTTGAACTAAAGTTCGAACCTAACGTTTGAACCTTTACGCTTTACGACGTAGAGGTAGCATAACGCGGCAATGTTAGATGTAAAACTACCGTTTGATATTGTAGAACGGTGATAATTTTTTACTTGTTTATTCCCAACTATTATTAAATCCTTTTTCGGTTTATTCCGAACGGGAAGGATTCCTAATCTAGCGATTGTATTTGGGTCTCTAAGTTTATCATGTTCTGCCTGATTATGTCCTTTACCAAACTTCTCCTTGCTGTGGGTGTGGTTATCAGGCAAATATCTTTGTGTTCCGGATTCTGGGATCTAAACTATCCCATAGTAGGGTTATGAAGGAACCTGACCTGTATTGGTTACCACACTCATCCCGCACTTGAGACTGGAACTGTACTGTCCCGGGGTCGGATACTGAAGTCCTGACTTTCTGTAGGGAACATAATAAACCTGATGGGGATGCTCAAATCTGTTCTCCGATCTGGGTGAAATGCTTTCCCTTCTCCTGGAAAGTCGAACGCTACCTCTTATCCGGGAACTTCAGACGCTCCGTTCTGCGGGAGAACCCTGTTTCACTCTCTCTGGGCTCTCCGAACCACTGGTTCCTTGGGTGAACTGGGGTTCTCCTTGGACTCTCCGGGAGAGCTCCCTAAGTTACCGTTCAACTAAACTAGAACTAGGAAACTTACCGGTGGACCGAAATCCACATCTTGTCGATACTATGAGGTCGTGTTGTACTCTCCCGTTCCAGGAGGATTCCGTGGAGACNGACCGAAATCCACATCTTGTCGATACTATGAGGTCGTGTTGTACTCTCCCGTTCCAGGAGGATTCCGTGGAGAGTGCTGTGTCGGAGGGAACCTGAAGGACTAGTGTTATCAGCAACTGATAGAGTTTGCCACGTGGGAATTCTGACCCGAAGCAGGGATGAAGCCCTGCAAAGTCAATGGTCTTGTTTTCGTTGGGAGTCCTCAGACACTACACTGCTTACCGTTTAGGTTANGACCGAAATCCACATCTTGTCGATACTATGAGGTCGTGTTGTACTCTCCCGTTCCAGGAGGATTCCGTGGAGACTGCTGTGTCGGAGGGAACCTGAACGACTAGTGTTATCAGCAACTGATAGAGTTTGCCAAGTGGGAATTCTGACCCGAAGCAGGGGTGAAGCCCTGCAAAGTCAATGGTCTTGTTTTCGTTGGGAGTCCTCAGACACTACACTGCTTACCGTTTAGGTTACGCCTATGCCAGACAATCTCCCTTTCACCCTGTAGGGTGAAACGAGTGAACTATTCACCAAGAACTCGATATTTGTACGCACATATTTGAACACGCATTACACAGCTATATTTATTTACACGTTTAGATTACTCATCCACCATCACACTAAAAGGACAATGTAACAAAGAAACACTCTTATTACTATAAAAGACCGACTTAACTCAAAACAACAGTATAGTTGTTACCTAGACTAAACACGAAATCCGTATGACCACTCCCCCCTGTGCGCTGGTAAAAATCCTCTATTTATATCCTCGCCATCGCCACAAGGAGTGCTATTGCTCACAATTCGGTGAATTTCCCTGAGCTCATTCATCCTGTTATGTAATAATAGATGGGCACAGGAAAATTCATTACACTACATACAATCAATAGTGAAGCCACGAAGCCAAGAATATCCCACAAGTACAGGTTTTCCGTTCTTGCCACAATAAGAAACAATAAGATATACGTGGCATAATGAGGCATGTTAATATTTCGCAGCAGGATCCCAAACGAAACAATGATTTCGTTTTGTTTCCTAGCTTTAGGGAAATGTTAAACTTCCCATTCGTTCCGTTTCGGATGAGTGGAACGAACCGGAAACTATCCGGAAACGGTAAAAATTTTTAGGTATGTTAAAATTTAAAATAATTGATGCTAATTTACTTTATGGCAATACGACGTGGAAACATTCAATTTCAACCTTTTGCAGTTTCACTAGTCTGTAACTTACCGCTTTATTTCAGCTTTATTCTAGTGGAATTTAACTAAAAAATTTCATTGACTTCAATTTGGAATTGCTTTTTGCGTGTTAAATAGCCGCCTACGTGTGTGTACATTCACTTTAACCTATAGTGTTAAATAATGCATGATCTCGTATAACGCATGACATTTATCGTCGTCGCTTTCGCACATTTTTTTGAATATTCTGTAAAATATCCTACAATTGTAAATGATGAGAATTGGTTAAAGGGCATAAGACAGAAGTTATTCTCAGAAATATCACAAACAAAATTTAATCAACAAATCTAACTCGCAATGTATGTTCGGGATTTGGATGTAAAGGTGTTACTTATATGTTTAGACATCACTAGCTAACAAATAACACTTGGGACCTACTCCTTGGCGAATAAGTCTTGTAATTTGTAAGTTAATCACATATTCTGATCTACTCCCAGTGCTAGTGGCCCTTTTGTCTCTAGATAGCAACGGCATTTTTTTGTTACCATGATATATCCTTCGCTGTTGCATTGTTTTCACTATTCTTTCTTGGTGTTCAGGTTTTCTGAATCAGCAGCCTATTCGTGCTTGGTATTTACGGAAAAGACATTAGTTCCGTACATATTTCTCCCCATGGTCCTTAATTGCTACTGGTTTCTACCAAATTTTCTGGAACAAAGTGATCAGGAGTCGGCGAAACTAAACTGTTCCTGGATGTTCATTTTTGTAATCGTACATGCATTACAAATAGAATGAAAAATTTGTAAATTTAAAATTTATTAAATTCCTTATCGTTCCCGGATCGTTTCTTTATCGTTTCGTTTTGGATTGATCGAAATAGTAACCGTTTCGTTTCGGATTCAGAATTAAGTTTATCGTTTCGTTTCGTGTACATGTTGGAAACGAAGCAAACTGATCCGTTAACATGTCTAGAAATAATAGAATAAAGTGGAAAAAAATGCAGATTTACAGAGAAAAATGCAGATTAGTTTCGAACTTGCCGTATGCAGTGAACCATTAAGTTTTTTAGATATAGTATAGCGCGGAAATGTTCGGTGCAAAATAACAGTATGCTCTGAACCAATAAAATACTTTACATAACAGAATGCAGCGGAAGGAGATGTGGATTTACAGAGCCAAATAAGGTCACCGAGAAATAGAATAAAGAGTCAAAATTAATGTATCCTGTGGATCACTGTTATATATTTGGTAACTGAAAGAAGTGTAAAGAGATCGGATATATTTATATCAGATTAAAAACATGCTCCAAATTGTAAAAACATACGTTGATATCTTAAGTATCAAACGTTTGTTTAATTTGACTAGCTGTTCATATCCTTAGCCTGGACCGTTAATAGTTTCACTGAAATGCTAAGTAGTGTCTTTGTCATTAATCGAATGAGTAGTTTTCACACTAGGTGGTGTGACGTATTTTCTTTCGCGACAGCAGTTTGAACATTCAAAACTTCTTTGGACAAGTTCTTCACGTCTTGACCAATGTTTAAATTGTAAATAATTCTATACATTTATAGGTATGGCAACAGGTGGCGTTGTATTCAATGATAAAGTGTTAGTTTTCAGTACAACATTTCTACAAAGCAACTCTGTGCCAGAACTAGTTTCAGAATTAACATGTGTCCTGTACAAACATTGTTCAGAAATTAAGTTGATGAAAATTTCTTACTAGTTACAAATCAACCTAATCATACGGCAGTACTAGCTAGGAATCAGAGGTGCGAATGGGCTGGGTTAACCCATGATGGGCCTAGCTCAGCCCAGTCCACTGGGCTGAACTTGTAGTGGGCTGGGGTGGGCTGGGTTTGTGAGTATTAATTTCTTATGGGCCGGGCTGGGCTGAAATTTGAAATTTTCAATCTCGCGCAGCTGAAAGTTTCACCTTGAAATTGAAACTCTCAAGGTGACTCAGCAGAGAATTTCGAAAAATATTTAAAGCAATAAGAAAGTGGCGATGGTTTTTTGTGGGATGGGCTGGGCTGGGTTATGGAAATTTATTTTTTGGTGGACTGGGCTGGGCTGGGCCTAAGGCCCAGTGGGCCGTGGGCTAAAATAATAGATTTCTTAACGGGCTGGGCTGGGCTTTCCAGCCTGTCAGCCCACTCTCACCCCTGCTAGGAATGCTAACACCTAATGCCACCAAGTGGGAAAACAAGTCACATTGGTGTTGAGTTTCACACCAATTTAAATATTGTTTAAGACAGATTGTACAACATGTCTGCTAATTTTCAAGATTTTACCGACCGTAGATTGGGCATTGCTAAATCACCTACCGATAAAATTAATCATAGAGTGGTATCGGTTCAATGACAAAGGTTGCTTAATTTGACATTCAACATAGTACCTTTTTTTTAAATTTTTGTACCGAACACGAAGATAAGTTTCCCAAACGCCACTTTACCTTTTTCAATTGTGTCAGTTCATTGGTACTATTATACATACAGGGTAAGTACTCTTTTTTTGGTACCCTGTTTCTCCACTTTCACCATAGCACCTCGTAATATATGTCGCTGCTTGCAATATTTGGGGATATCAAAGTAAAATCATTATTTTTAGGAATTAATATTCTGTAATGGCGGGAGGTGGTTAATTGAGAAAATAAACCCAAAGTCAAGCATTGGGGTAAGATACACCTTCGCATCTACTCCATCTCACTTTTAGTTTTGTGACGATAGACTATTCCGTAATTCTAATTAGTGGTTAATTGAAAAAAAAACCAAGTCGAGGAATGATCCCTGGTTACATAATTCCATTTTACTCAACAGAGAACCTGCCTCCTCTGCTTTTCTACTTTGCTATACTATTTTGCATTGCTCATTCCTTATTTCAATATGCAGCCCAATCGTACATTTCTTCCAACATTCTACCGCAGCCGAACTTCTATTTTGTTGTAAAACCTCGTCGCGGTAACATGGGAAAATGACATCATGTGAAAGCATGCTTTTTTGGGCAATAAAAAGACAACTCATCCTGTAGTTGCTATGGATTATTGAAATGATGTTTCCATACTATATATTAACTTCTCTGTATCAGATTAGGATACTTGGGGTAGAATCGTTATTTCTGAATTCCTTATTAGAAAAAGACAAAACTTGATCGGTCAAGGTTACTTAGAAAGGTTACTTAGACTTACTATTTCTCATTCAATATATTATCTGTATCACTCTGTAGTAAATACATAAAAACAGTAAAAAAAATAGACTTTTAGCCTTAAGATATCTTAAAATTGATTTCAACTGACTTCTGGCAAACTCTGATAACACTTGCGTCTAACCGTGAAATCGGTATANAATAGACTTTTAGCCTTACGATATCTTAAAATTGATTTCAACTGACTTCTGGCAAACTCTGATAACACTTGCGTCTAACCGTGAAATCGGTATAGTTTTCAAGAATTGAGCTTGGTACTAATTAAATAAAACCATATGCTGACTAAACCATGATGTAAATTGTTAGTTGCTGCTTTAGTGCCTTTGGAAAATGTTGGTGGAAAAATCATAGAAAACCATCATGTCAAAAATTTAACCTGTCTTGTTTAAAATTTAAACCGTCTATAAAATAAGTAGTATTTTTAGGATAACAAGATCGATTGATTGAGAGTGAAAATTAGATAACTTTGGACAATGTAAAGTCGAGACCATTAGAACAAATATTATCTATTTTGATTAAATATCTGGCTTTGTTGACCACATATGGACGACAAAGTTATTACAAAGTCACATCGCGATTTGATAAATTTTCGTCGAGGGCTATGTCAATGCTTTTGAATCAAACTTTAATGCATTCATTTGCAACGAGACACAGTATATCTCAATCAGGGCTAATTTAGTTGAAATAAACCACTTGAACCACTTGAAAAACTCGAATTCGAAGATGATTTTTTTTAAATTAGCAATCAGGCAAAGTTACGTAAAAAAAAATTTTTTTTTTTTTTGTTTCAAAGCGTTTGGTATTCTTGGCATTCGAAATATAAAATTCCAAAAAATCTGATTCAAATAANAAATTTTTTTTTTGTTTCAAAGCGTTTGGTATTCTTGGCATTCGAAATATAAAATTCCAAAAAATCTGATTCAAATAAAATAAAATCGTTTTTTTAAATTTTTATATAAAAATCTGATTTTTTCGAACGCTGGCTTTGACTATATTAGTAAATCGAATAAAGAGTTCTCTGATCATCATAAACAGACGGACAGACGGACTGACCATATCCTTCCTTCAGGCCTGCCAATAATATGTTATCATTATTCTAATCAATTTCTTTATTCTAGTATTCTATAGCTTTCAATTGTTCTTTAACACCATATTTAATCTCTTGAAATAAGTCAATTTAGATTTGAATAAATTAAGTTGAAAGCCAGAAAGATAAACCTTGAAACCAGTCAATTTTAATCTACAATTTGAGATTACAACCCCAACTCTATATCAATACAACTGCCTTTTTTTGTAATCATTTGTATTCTTTTATTCCAGTTGGTTTATCAAAATCACCATTCAGTATAGTCCAGTCTCATTTTGTGTACAAACTATAAATAAGTTTGTACCATGTCAAAGGCACTAATCTCATTGGTAGTCATCTTTCTATTTCTATTTGCAAAATTCTCAGAAGCTGCAAATATTTTGTACTACCTTGGAGTATCAACTTACAGTCAACGTGCACCTGTTACTCCCTATTTGGAAGCTTTAGCTTCAAAAGGTCACAATGTCACAATCTTCTCACCTTATTTTCCTAAGTCTCATAAATCAAGCTTAGTTACTGAATTCTCACCAATAGTTTTACAAAAATTTGTTCATTCAATTTTTGGTGAATCGGATTTGATTGAAATGAGAGTAAAAAAATTACATGGTGACATTTGGTGGTCAGTTGCTGACCTTGCAGTTAATTATTGCAATTTGTGGCTAAATGATCCAGAAGTTATGAATTGGATTAATCACTCTCATTTTGATTTAGTAATTATGGATTCAGTTTTTTGTGAATGTGCTATTGGAATAGCATACAAGTTCAAGGCACCACATATAGTTTTTGCAACATTACCAAACGGAATGTGGCAACATGACCTCTATGGAATTTTACCTGAAACATCCTGGATTCCAGATGTACAACATGGCGACAGTCCATCACTAAATTCTACACTTATACAAAGAACAACAAACACATTGCGTATACTCTATTGGCATTTCTACAGAAGGTTCATACATTATCCCAAACTGGAGTCCATGTTACGTCAATTTCTAAATATTCCTGACATGCCACCAATGGATGAGTTGGCGAGAAAACCCAGTTTAGTTTTGATGAACCACCACTACAGTGTCGACTATGCAAAATCATTTCCACCGTTATGCGTTTCGATTGGTGGGATTCATGTCATTGGCTCTATGGTTCATCCGCTCCCTGAGGTAATAAAATAGAACCCATTTTCATCGTTTAATAAAATATATATGTTCCTATATTATAATAAACTTGTTTTTCATTAAATTACAGGAAATTGAACAGTTCATCAACAACTGTGGGCAAAATGATCTGGTCTATATGAGCTTTGGTAGTGCAGTGCGAGCGCATTTGATGTCGGATGATTTGAAATTCATTTTTATGGAAACATTTGCAAAGTTTCAAGATATTTGTTTCTTGATAAAATGGGAAGGGGAGATGCCGATGGAACCTAAAAAAAATATTTTTATTTCTAAATGGATGCCTCAAAGTGATATTCTAGGTAAACGTGTCGTTTCGACTATCTTTTTACATTTTATTTACTTAAGTATTTAAATTTATAAAATTTATTTTGAAAATTCTAATTCAAAACCGAATATATAGTAACCCTCCAGCATTATAGGCTATTCAAAATACAAATTATTCCATTGACAAAGCCTAAGCAAAGCTTGCCTTGTTTGGAAAAGGTACTTTTGCACTGTGTTTGTCCTAAAACTACAATAAATCTCGGAGCTGTAAGTATAAGCCTCAACAATTTAGCTCAAAAGCCTCATTCCTGCTAAGTTAGCCATAGCACAGTTGAAGTAAGGCAGCGGGTGTCNAGTATAAGCCTCAACAATATAGCTCAAAAGCCTCATTCCTGCTAAGTTAGCCATAGCACAGTTGAAGTAAGGCAGCGGGTGTCAACCGATGTTAACAGTCTACCGCACCCCTTGGCGTATATCTTAATAATAAACCTCAATACATGTGTAATTATTGCAAGTAGGTGAACTTAATTAATATAGTTAACATCAAAGCAATAATTAGACGAGTAAGCTATTTATTTTACTTAATTAAAAAAAATTGTCATCTGACTCTAGAGTCGACTCAAGAGTCGACTCTTTGACTCATGAGTCATTGACTCTGACTCACAGGGTAAACACCCAAAAGAGTGAGTCGACTCACTCTTTTGGGAATTTGTACTTTGACTCTGACTCTGACTCTNGTAAACACCCAAAAGAGTGAGTCGACTCACTCTTTTGGGAATTTGTACTTTGACTCTGACTCTGACTCTGACTCACTAAACCAGAGNAAGAGTGAGTCGACTCACTCTTTTGGGAATTTGTACTTTGACTCTGACTCTGACTCTGACTCACTAAACCAGAGAGTCAGAGAGTCGACTCAGTGAGTTTGACTCTGACTCAGGCTATAATGTGAGTCATGTGATACTCTAATATANAGAGTCAGAGAGTCGACTCAGTGAGTTTGACTCTGACTCAGGCTATAATGTGAGTCATGTGATACTCTAATATACAGAGAATTATTTGGTAATTGATAATTGAGATTAATATAGAAGTTTAGCTGATAGCGTCGGTGAGAAGTCAATAAATGCTTTACAAAGTTTTTTAGCCTTGCTCTATTTCCAACTTACCAAAACACAAAGTTATGTTTTAATTACTCCAAATGACAGAGCAGGAGTAATTATTTCTTGAGATGGTTTACAATCAAGCAAAGTAAACTTAAGATGGAACAGTCGTGATTTGACACTCACTTTTTTTTAAATTTCGGCTTTTCATCTATAGAATATTCCGGTTAAGAATGATATGGTTTCAAAATGGCAGTTTGAGCCCTCCTGGGGTGACAGGAGGGTTCGAAAACTTATTAAAAATTTGTAAAACATAACTTAACAAATTAAACCTAACAAAATAATGAATAATAATGGGCAGAAAGTTTTAGTATCAAATAATGTGAGTTGGTTTAGTTAGGTGGTGTGGAGGTTGCAATGCAACCCAGTGGTCTCGGGTTCAAGACTTGGCACAAAAAACAGTTTTTTGTGCCAAGCGTGACTAGCAGTAGCAGTAGCAGCGCTACTGCTTAGTTGTAGGGCACACTTTATCTACCATCTCTGCTGCTGGAAGTAGTTCAGTTGCTATTTTTAGGTGCTTTGCTAATACTTCTAGCCTGTAGCCTACCTTTCGTAGTATATTGTTTAATTTTGCTAAAAAAATTCTTTACAAAATAAATATAAGTAAACATATACATACATAAATAATAACCAATTAATTCTAAAACAATTGAGGAAAGGGANAAATAATAACCAATTAATTCTAAAACAATTGAGGAAAGGGAGGGATCTGAAGTGTTTTCTGGAAATTAGAGGAATTTAAATATTAAGTTTAGGTCTGTACCAGACCTAATTATCAGATTCGCGCCACATANGAGGGATCTGAAGTGTTTTCTGGAAATTAGAGGAATTTAAATATTAAGTTTAGGTCTGTACCAGACCTAATTATGAGATTCGCGCCACANTGTTTTCTGGAAATTAGAGGAATTTAAATATTAAGTTTAGGTCTGTACCAGACCTAATTATCAGATTCGCGCCACATATATGTGACGTAGATCCATTTTCTGTGGATGCTAATTCACATTTAAACATTCTCATAATTTTAGCATATCATTTTTATGAAACCGGAAGTTTAGGAAACAGTATTCATCTAAAGTATTAAAATCGTAACTAGTTTTCTTAAATTTTACTGGTGGTTAATCTAAGCATCCAACCAATCAAGCCAAATGTTGGTCTGGAAGTTACAAGAAACTCAGACTCAAACCGAGAGTGTGAAAGTCAAGAAAAATTAGGTCGGTCCAGACCTAAACCTAATATTTTAATTCCTCTATTATATGTTGTGACTCAGAAATATCTCAAGCGCATTAAACTTAGATTGGTATGCCAATTTTGCGTATGAATTTAACAACACTACACCAAATTTTAAAATGTGCCTCAAATTTTGAATGTTAGAGAAAATTAGTGTTCAACAAAACTTACATATTGAGCAACCCTGAATCACCTTAGTGTGGTGAAGATTGGAAATTAAAAAAGTAATTTAATAAAACTTTCTCACAATCAATATCTGTGAAATTATTTAAATAGCACGCGATGGATGAATGTTCTAGAAACCTGTTTTAAGTACTTAAAAAAATAAAAAAATAAGTGTTAAGATAAGTTGTTATAAAATGAACGAGTTTAATTAAAAATATTTTCTTTAATTTCTGTGTTTTTAGCGCATCCACGAATCCGCGCGTTCATAACACACGCAGGGTTACTCGGGATTCAAGAAGCAGTATACTACGGTGTCCCTTTGATTGCTTTTCCGATATTTTGTGAGCAAAACTACAATGCTGAAAAAGTTCATAATGTTGGATATGGGATAAAACTAGAAATAACAACACTCACCCAACCAGATCTCGAGTATGCCTTAAAAGAAATTCTTGGAAATTCTAAGTAAATCGTCTTTTATGCTTCAATCGAGTACATTTTGATGAATATTTTTTACTGTTACAGATACAAAGATAAAATAACGCAGATCTCAAGCCTGTTTCGAGATCGGCCGGATAAACCAATTGAAACTGCTGTTTGGTGGACTGAATTTGTACTAAGGCGAAAGGACTCCACCCTCTTTATGATTCCGCTTGCAGCACAACAGACTTGGTACGAAAGAAGACTTTTGGACGTTTGGAGTTTCGTGTTTCTATTGATTGTATCAGCCATTTTAGTCGTCATAGGCATACTGTTATTTAGTCTCAAATTATTCCTTAGACTAAACAATAGTGGGGTACTTAAGAAAAAAATTAATTGATCATGTGGCGTTGAAAGGGTTTCAAGATTTTATACGAAGTTTGTCCTGTATTTGTGTAGGTATTTGTTCATGCTATAATAAAACAATTCAATGAATAATAGGTCAAGTTTATAGAGTGTGGGGATTTGAGCATAAGACTACTGTACTCATAAAATGAGACAGTGGACTCCTTACCTGGCAATGAATGACCAGGAAGGAGAGTTCGGAGTTNTTCGTTTGGGACACCTAACTTCTCATGTACATTGTCCCAAAAGAATGTTCCGAAATTACAATTTTCAAAAAAACGTAGCTTTTTTTCTAGACGTCACAGAGACTTGATTAAAAAAATTCTCCTCTCTACTTTCGCATAATCTTTCTGAAACATGTAAACAGTATCATCTAAAAAAATTGCTTTAAGGAGTCTTACTGGCAATAATTTTTGGAGCACCACTTTCTCCAGCAAATAGCATGGGTCAAAAGTAACTTCCAGTCGTCCCAAAAATACTAGTTTGACTGTATAGGGATACCTATATACACTTAGATTGTCACCCGACTGACCTTTCATAATAAAGTGAAGTTTGCTAACACACTTGCACAAGTTAACTTAAAAGGTTTTAAAATCCTATTCATGTCTAAAAAATCAGTTTGCTGGTAATTATGGAGTAAGAATTTCGGTGAATCAGTCCGAGGTTCGATTCATAGTAAGTGTAATATTTTTTGTCTAAAAATTTTTTTGGTAAACTTGGCATACCACCCTAATGAATTTCGGATGAGTTTGGCATATGACTCGAATATTTTTGGTTTAACTTGGTATTTGATCCCAAAATTGNTTTGGTTTAACTTGGTATTTGATCCCAAAATTGTTTTGGGTAAGTTTGACATAAAATCTAAATATTATGGTTAACTCGGAATACAATTCCAACTTTACAGGTGAACTTAGCATATGACACCAATATTTTATGGGTAAACTTGGCATACGACACCCAACAATATATGAATGACTTGGCATACGAAACAAAATATACTTTGAGTAAAATTGGCATGCGACCTCAATACACCTGCGTGAACTTGGCTTACGATAAAAATATATTTTAGTGAATTTAGCATACTCCATCAAATATTTTTTGGATTAAGCTAAGCTATACCCTAAATTTTTATCTTTTGGATGTCCCTGACATACGAACCTAGTTTTTAGGGTAAATGTAATACAATATTTAATGGGGGAACANTTATCTTTTGGATGTCCCTGACATACGAACCTAGTTTTTAGGGTAAATGTAATACAATATTTAATGGGGGAACATGGCATACATACGGAATATATTATGCGTGAACTTGGTATACGACGTTGATAAATTTTGAGAAAATGATTGCAAGTATATTTTTGTATAGTTCGTATACTTGGCATTCGGACCTAATATATTTGCTTCATGTTGGCATACAACCATGATGTACTTTGAANTTATCTTTTGGATGTCCCTGACATACGAACCTAGTTTTTAGGGTAAATGTAATACAATATTTAATGGGGGAACTTGGTATACGACGTTGATAAATTTTGAGAAAATGATTGCAAGTATATTTTTGTATAGTTCGTATACTTGGCATACGGACCTAATATATTTGCTTCATGTTGGCATACAACCATGATGTACTTTGAATGAATAACCTACACGCCCACAATACACTTTGTGTGAAATTGCAATGCGACTAATATTTTTTGCGTGAACCTAGCATACCACTTTTTTTTAGTGAATTTGACTTATCCCCCAATATACTTTGAATTAATTTGACATATGTACACAATATACGTTTGGNTTTTTTTAGTGAATTTGACTTATCCCCCAATATACTTTGAATTAAT
Organism: Holacanthella duospinosa; assembly: GCA_002738285.1. Lineage (NCBI taxonomy): Eukaryota > Metazoa > Arthropoda > Collembola > Poduromorpha > Neanuridae > Holacanthella > Holacanthella duospinosa. The sequence goes on from NIPM01000101.1 coordinate 507,473, forward strand.
TTGACATATGTACACAATATACGTTTGGTGAGTTGGCATATAATCTCAATATGCTACTTAGCTAATGACGCAAATATTTTTGAGTGAACTAGGCATAAGCGAAATGTATTCTGTGGGTGAACCAGGGATCCGATCCGATTTTTTTGGGTGAAATTAGCGAACAAACCCAATATATTTTGGGTTAGCTTGGCATACTACCTCAATATTTTTGATGAATTTGCTATCTGGGCATGTACGGAAGGGATGCTGACAGGGTCTGGAGGGATGGAAACAGGCACGGAAGGGTTATGTAGATAAGAAATGGGAAGGAAGGAGCGAGCATGGAGATGAATAGAGACAGGGACGGGAGGGATGCGGGCATGTGTGGAAGAGGTGTAGGCATGTACGAAAGAGATGCGGGCAGGGACAGGAAGAATAGGGCATGTACAGAAGGGATGCGGTCATGGGCGACAGAGATGCATGGAACGGACGGCAGGCATGCGGGCATGTACAGCAGGGTTAAGGGCTAGANGCGGTCATGGGCGACAGAGATGCATGGAACGGACGGCAGGCATGCGGGCATGTACAGCAGGGTTAAGGGCTAGATCGGGATGGAGACAAGCAAGGACGTGAAAGATGTGGGCATGGACGGGAAGAATGCTATCGTGGGTGAAAGGGATGATGGCATCGACGGGCGGGGTGCGGGCATTATAAGAAGTTAAAAATAATATAATGCGCTGNTGGGTGAAAGGGATGATGGCATCGACGGGCGGGGTGCGGGCATTATAAGAAGTTAAAAATAATATAATGCGCTGGCTTTGATTGGAAACGCTGACAATGAACACATCAAATGGACAGTCATTGTAAAATGTTGATATTTATTTATCTTCGNTTTGATTGGAAACGCTGACAATGAACACATCAAATGGACAGTCATTGTAAAATGTTGATATTTATTTATCTTCGCCGTGTTTATTCACGGCCGAGTAAAGGTAAAAATAACGACGGTGGCCGAGTAAAAGTGACGTGAAAGTCAAAGTTATNTGTTTATTCACGGCCGAGTAAAGGTAAAAATAACGACGGTGGCCGAGTAAAAGTGACGTGAAAGTCAAAGTTATATAATCTTTCAAACAAGGTGACTTTGTAAATGGTTACTTTCAGTGCGTTTGCAAAAAAATTTTTGAGTAACGAATTAAGATTTTATTTGTAAATAGTACAAAACAATTAATTTGTAAATAGTGAAAAACTATTAAAGGAGAAATGAGAGTTGCAGTCCGGTTTCTAGATTATTTTATAACCTGCACTAAGCAAGTTTCATCACANATTAAAGGAGAAATGAGAGTTGCAGTCCGGTTTCTAGATTATTTTATAACCTGCACTAAGCAAGTTTCATCACAAATCATATGGTGCTGCAAATACAAAACAATTTGTTACCAGAATGATATACACACATATTCGTGGTCATATGAAAAAATGAAAGTTATATTTATAGAAAAATATTCACTATCTGCATGGTTGAAANACACATATTCGTGGTCATATGAAAAAATGAAAGTTATATTTATAGAAAAATATTCACTATCTGCATGGTTGAAAATCTAAACTTATACTCAAAAATACGTATAAATAAAACCATGAGTAATAGCTTGAGGAGCAGACAGACAGACGGACAAGACTATCAGAATATCGTACTAAAATTGATGTAGTCTACACTAGGTAATAAGTGATAAATACGTAATAAGTAAAAAGGTAAAACTTGATTTGTATTTTTCATTTTAGCACATTAACCATCAATAGATCCAAATTTTCTCTAAAATTCTTCTAACCAGGGACATATTGTACTGAAAATGTATTTAGAACGTTTGTTTTTAGTTTTCATGCAATAATACAATTTCGCGTGCGGTTTTAACACCAAATTTGAAAAATTGTTGCCAACTATAACTTTTAATGTTACTAAAGATTAATTCTTATATGAAAAGTGTTATCTTCAGAAAATTCAGATAGAAAATGTGAATAAAAGATTTTGTGTTGCACTTATTACTCGTAAGCGTGGCACAACAAACATTTAATATAAATCTCTAACGAGAAACGTGACGGAACTGAGTCATTTAGCTCCTTACAACAGGGTTTTCTTTGTCGTTATTTACTCAGTAAATCAAGAAAATTTTTATTTAAAATATTATAGTCAGTTGTCCCATTAGGGACTTCAATCCCATGTAGATGATCTTAAACTTTTCAACTTTATGATAATTGTATTCCATACACTTGTCCTTTCCCCTGGTTTTCTTTAGTGTTTAATTCATCAAAAATTTAGGAACGATGCTTTTACAAAACCAAAATCTAATCCTAATAGATACCAAATTTCATGAAAATTCTGACAAGTTTTTAAAATCGATAAAGCATGCAAACTTTTCAATAATATAGCTGTTATTAGGAATAGATCATCTCCAATAAAATTCTACTTAAATATAAAAAAAACAATATTTCAATGTAATACTTCCATACATCCAACCATCCTCAGTTATCAAATTGATATGACACTGTTACTCCAACTTCAAATTTAAATGTTCGGAAGAGTGAAGACCTAACAACTAAAAAAATTACTACTAAATGAATAAGTTACTAGAAATTTAGATCGGAAATACCACTAGTAGACTAAAACAAAATACGAATGTCTTTTTGTTCCGTTCCGCAGTACCAATTTGCAGGATGAACTGGATCCGTTTTCCCCGGGACGGACTGGTTCCTACTGTACTGCGTAGGACTCTANTACCAATTTGCAGGATGAACTGGATCCGTTTTCCCCGGGACGGACTGGTTCCTACTGTACTGCGTAGGACTCTAGATACCGGACTTGTTCTGAGTCTGGTACTAGTTACCGGACTCGTCCCGAACTTGGAATTGGAACTGTACTGTCCCGGGGTCTGGTACTAAAGTCCTGACTCTCCAGTGGAGAACCTAATAAATTTGATGGNATTGGAACTGTACTGTCCCGGGGTCTGGTACTAAAGTCCTGACTCTCCAGTGGAGAACCTAATAAATTTGATGGGGTTACTCAAATCTGTTCTCCAGAACTCCTTTCCCGTCTCCTGGGGTGTTAAACGCCTGCTCCTATCTAAGAACTCCAGACGTCCCGTTCTGCAGATGAACCGGGAGTGNGTCTCCTGGGGTGTTAAACGCCTGCTCCTATCTAAGAACTCCAGACGTCCCGTTCTGCAGATGAACCGGGAGTGACTCTCTCTGGGCTTTCCGGACTACTCGTTCCGCGGGTAAACTGGGGTTCTCCCCGGACTCGGGAAAGCTCTCTGGGCTGCCGTTCAACTTAACCAGGACTTATATGATTTATATCGTCCTTTGAGATTTATTCAACTTCCCCAGATGTATGTCTGGTAGCCAGATATTTTTCTGAGTTCTGGATTTTGAGATGTTCTGCAGATATGAGATGATCTGCAAGTCGTATAGATCGGGGATGATCTGCGAATCACACAGATCTGGAATGATCTGCGGATCACATTGATCCGGGATGATCTGCCGGTCGTTCAGATCCAGAATGATCTGCGGGTCGTACAGATCCGGGATGATCTGCGGATCACACAGATTTGGGATGATCTGCGGATCGCACTGTTCCGAGATGCTCTGCGGGTCGTACAGATCTGAGATAATCTGTACTCATACCGGACTCGAGTACTGCAGTACGATCTTGATTCGAACATAGGCACTGGAGAACGGACTTGCCCGAACTTAAGATATAGAAGTACAAACTTGGACCGAANTCTTGATTCGAACATAGGCACTGGAGAACGGACTTGCCCGAACTTAAGATATAGAAGTACAAACTTGGACCGAACTTGGATATAGAAGTATGTACTTCAACCGAACTTACTATTTTGGGAGCTGCTACCAGTGCGGACTGGTTACTCTATTACACTGAGATGGACTCTGGGTACCGGACCCGTTTTGAGTCTGGATCTAATTATCGGACTCGTCCCGAACTTGGGACTGGGACTGCTCTACTCCCGGGTCTGGTGCTGGAGTCCGAACTCTTCGGTGGGGGATGTGATAATTCTGAAGTGAATATTGAAAGCTGTTGTCCGGACTGAGAGAACTCTTTTCCCTGTTTCTGGGGAAGTTAAACAATTGCTCTTATCTAGGAATTCCTAATATCCTGATCTGCGGGGGATCCTAAAGCCACTTCCTGTGAGATCTCCGGGACTTCTCGATCCGCGGGTAAACTGGGTTCTCCCCGGACTCTCTGGGATCTCTTGACTACTCTATCCGCGAGTGAACTGGGTTTTCCCCGGACTCTCTAGGAGTTCTTCCGTGCAACTAATCTAAGTCTAAGGAACTTACCGGTGGACCGCAATCCACCGCAGCTATTCAAATTCAGCTACTAAAAATAAGAAAACTATACACTTGCTTTGTTGACCTAAAACAGGCTTTTTGATTCTTCCACCCATAATCTCCTACGGATCACTCCATATATAGCAGGAGTATCCAACAAATTCATCCAATTTTGAAAAGTATATACTCTCAAGCTAAAACCTACGTCAGACTAGAAGAAGAGCGCTCTGCTCAAATCAAAATAGCAAAAGGAGTTCTACAAGAAGGACCAACCAGTTTAAACCTTTTCAATCTCATCATTGAAGGTTTAACACCATTCGAGATATCCAAACATGGGTTTAAACTAGACCAAAAAAATATTCATTTCCTTAACTTCGCTGATGATCTAGTAATAATTGCAGAATCAAAAGAATTACTTCAACTCAAAATAAACGTCCGCAATAGATTTTTCCAGAGTGAAGTTCTTTGCGTGAATTTAGACCAAACAAAAATCGTGATCTTTAGGTGAAAAGGTCGAAGAAGTAAAAATATACGCCACCTGGTCTATTTGATACACAAAGCAAAAATCCAACAATGAAAGGTATATCAGCAGCTACAAACATCTTAAACATTTTAAACAGACATATACACCTAGACACTTGGTAAGAATCAAATTAGGGAACTCGTACAAAGAAACAGTTGTACAAAAATTAGCCTATAGTCAATATTGTTACAGTTCTAGTGTATTTTTATGTGACGTCAACTGTATGTATATTTTTTATAAATTATTATTAGATAATTTATGTAATCGTTGGACTTACATTTGTCTTTATTTTATTTTCTTTGTTTTGTTATTAAATATGGAAATTAGTAAGCTTAGCTTTAATTTCTTTTCATAATTTCCTTTGTTTTATTATTATAATAGTATAATAATAGTTTTTGTGCACGAGGCACGCTTAGGCTACAAGGGTATAAAAACCCAGGGCCTGGAGTCCAGAGACTCATTCTGATTTTGACCAAGCTGAAGTAGGTTGGTCTTACCTTTAGTAGGGAATCAGAATCCTCAACAATGGGAGTTGGGAACTCATTGTTGGGCGAGATTTTGTTACTTAGACTAAACTTTTGACTTAGAGTAAACATTCTTTGTTTAGAATTTTTATTATTAAATAAAGATTATTTTCATTATCGAATTGTTGTTCCCATTGTTGGATTTATTGAATAGGGTTTTATTTCGAAACCTAAAGTTAGTTGTTGAATACTGACTGTCGAGAGGCAAGCGAAGCCCTGACTGTTCAGGTTTTTGAGTTTAAAGTATTTGTGGGAAAGCTATAAATTACCAAAGTTTAATTTAAAATTTAATTTTAAATTCAATTAGTTTGGTTTGTTTTATTTTAAATCAATTAAGATAATTGATTAGTGAATTAGTGTTATTGGATTCTATGAATTTTGTCCAACTAAATTGGTAAGTAAGTTGGTCGATTTAGACCAGAGCCTTAACAATATATTAAAATACTAAATAGTAAAAATAACTCCCTTATATAGCATGCGTACAACAAGCTAAGTTGTGTCCATTAGGTACCCATAGAAAAAGTACAACTGGTGTGNTCCCTTATATAGCATGCGTACAACAAGCTAAGTTGTGTCCATTAGGTACCCATAGAAAAAGTACAACTGGTGTGCCCAACCAAAGGAAATTTTTGAAGACATAGATCTATTGCAACTCTATTTTAAATCTAAGCTTAATATACTAATCAGAATCAAAAACAACTTCGAAATATTGANTCCCTTATATAGCATGCGTACAACAAGCTAAGTTGTGTCCATTAGGTACCCATAGAAAAAGTACAACTGGTGTCCCCAACCAAAGGAAATTTTTGAAGACAGATCTATTGCAACTCTATTTTAAATCTAAGCTTAATATACTAATCAGAATCAAAAACAACTTCGAAAAATTGATAAGAATAAGATATAAAACTTGTTTCCAGCATGCAAAAAATAGGGAAGATCTCAGTTATAATCAGACAAACAAAGAGGGTCAAATTTAATTACAGAAGAAACTCCCTAGGTATATAGTTAACAGAATCGTACAATTACGCCTTCTACTAAACACACATTTTATTAGTAGAAAGTGGATTCACTTGAGAACATGGGAACCTGTCCAATGCAAATACTGCGGGGATGCGCTGTCGCTGTAGCATGAACTTCTAAGGTATGCATCGTCGAGCGACATGCGGCACAGCATGATACCATTTTGTCCAAATAATCCCACATTCCAAAACTTTTTAAATGAACTATCTAATAATAAGTTAAATAATAAGCAATTACAAAAATTTACGGAAAAAATGTAGTTTCCGGCACCTACTCCGATTTGTACCAAACTATTTTTGTGGACTAATATGAGGCTGCTGATNATTGTACCAAACTATTTTTGTGGACTAATATGAGACTGCTGATCACGAATATGAAAAAATTTTTGACCGGAAATGAATAGAAAAAAAGTCACGATTTTTTGAAATGTCCCAAAAAGTAAATTTTTTTTACTGATATTTCAGTCTAAAGATACCTAATTGAATTCAAAATCCAAATCCGCATCCTCTTCTTCTTCCNTTTGTGGACTAATATGAGGCTGCTGATCACGAATATGAAAAAATTTTTGACCGGAAATGAATAGAAAAAAAGTCACGATTTTTTGAAATGTCCCAAAAAGTAAATTTTTTTACTGATATTTCAGTCTAAAGATACCTAATTGAATTCAAAATCCAAATCCGCATCCTCTTCTTCTTCCNTTTTTTTACTGATATTTCAGTCTAAAGATACCTAATTGAATTCAAAATCCAAATCCGCATCCTCTTCTTCTTCCGTTTCAACGTCATGAACGTCTTCCATCAACGTTGGATCATAAAGACCTAACAACCTAACCTAACTGTAAACCTAGCCCTAACCCTAAAAACTACCTAACCTACCTAAAAACAACCTAACTAACGTAATTTAAACAAAGTACAACTTACACTTTATCTGGACCCCCAATTTTGGAAGGCTTCATCACAAACGCAATCTAAAAACCATATCTAAATTAATTTGTTGAAAGGACATTGAAGACTTGGGTTTTGGGACTTCAGACAAATAAAACACTAGTTAGTTCAAAACTGGCACTCTACCGGTCGATATACAAGGAAAAAAGATATGGAATTTTTGAAATTTCAAAAAATCGTACCTTTTATTCTATTCATTTCCGGTCAAAATTTTTTTNAAAAAGATATGGAATTTTTGAAATTTCAAAAAATCGTACCTTTTATTCTATTCATTTCCGGTCAAAATTTTTTTCATATTCGTGATCAGCAGCCTCATATTAGTCCACAGAAATAGTTTGGTCAAAATCGGAAAGGGTGCCGCAAAGTACATTTTTACCAAATTTACGCATATTTATGTGTTATGTAATCAAACTACAAGAACCAAAAACCAATTGATTGGGCTTAACGAGGTCAAATAAAGGTATAATGATGATGATAAGGGATGGCGGTGGGGAGTAAAGATGGCCATGTACTGTAGGGATGGAAGGGATTATCGGGTACCCTGTCTTAAAAACCGTGTTCCGATCGATCCAGTACTTCTCGAAATATTATACTTATTATTTAACATGTAAAATCCCATAAGCAAAATTGAAGTTCCCCAATCTCAGGAAAACGATGAACAAATTAGGTCAGAGTTGACGGATGTGACTCATCTTGGAACTTTTTCATTCCTATTGCACAGGATATCTTTTAGTAATAACCGCATTTCGATCCGTCAAGTAGTTCTTCAAGCGACGGACAGAACAAATTCATAATGTATTTGCAACACATAATAATGAAGTCGACCCACTTAGGCTTAAAACTTCACTTTGGTTTCATTTCAAAATTTAAAGATTATTTAAAAATTTAATCCCATGCACAATATAAAGAATAGAAACAAAGTTCCACTTTCAAAAACAATTTCTCACTAAAATTTTTTTGTGGCCTCTAATATTTCAACAAGTAGAAAGTGGTGATGTGACATTTCAATTAGTACACAACCATTTAATACACAAACAAGATTATATTTTTGTCTTAGTAAATTATTAATTAAAAAATGATGTGCTGTTTATGGACGTTATGGAAAAATCTCGCTGCGGGCCCAAGTGTATTTGTTCCACCACCATACGAAGAAATCATATTACAGAAAGAGACATGATGCTCAATTTTCAAGTCTAATCTTATCCCATTTATATTTTGTTGTTTATTTTTATTCATTAACGATAACGCTCTAATCTATCTACTTCAAAAGTTTCACATCTCTCTTTCAAAGGTCAAACACTAAAGTGACTTAGGAATTGAGTTTTAATGTTTTTCAGATCCTCATTCACATACCCCACCAGTGTGCTAAAGGGACACATACGCATGAGACCCACGTAAGTAATATTATCTTGTGAATATTTTAGACTAGGTTTGCAAACGAGCCGAGCCAGCTCGCGAGCTAAACGAGCGAGTCGAGTTTGAGCCGAGTTGAGCTGAGATAATTCAACTCATTTGTAAACGGACGAGCCACGAGCCGAGCTGAGCTGGAGCATTGGCTCACTTGAGTGACGGAAATAACTCGTGAGCCAGCTCGCAAAATTTTCGAGTTAAAATTTTTAAGTAAATTGCTAAAATATACTCTTGTATGGTATGAAAAATAACCTTTTAACTTCGTCGAAAGGATAACGCCATTAGTTTTGACATTTAGTTAATTGTTTCATAGACAATATGTCAACTCATTCNACTTCGTCGAAAGGATAACGCCATTAGTTTTGACATTTAGTTAATTGTTTCATAGACAATATGTCAACTCATTCACTTTTGTTACTTTGGTTTGAATCTATGTTACAGATCAAGTCATTTTTGGCTCAGTCTGTACAAAAAATTATTGAATTTCATTAATTTAAATAATGTCAGTAACTGTTGCCTAATCTGTTCATCAGTTTTTTTGTTTACAAGAGCAAAGCTAGACGTACAACGTACTTCGTTTCAACCGATTGTTTTCTTGAAAAAGTTCTATTCACCAAATGGTGAATAGAACGTCTACGTAGGACATGTGGCAATCTCGAATATCTTTGTATATTCCCCATATCCACTACTTTTGTAACCACAACGACGAAGTAGAAAATAATTTTCGAATACGTATACCTAAACTATGACTCACGAGTCGGCTCGAGAGTTCCANCAACGACGAAGTAGAAAATAATTTTCGAATACGTATACCTAAACTATGACTCACGAGTCGGCTCGAGAGTTCCACGTGTGAATCGAGAAATTAGCCGAGCTGAACTGATATTCCCCAACTTATGCAAGCTGTGAGCCGAGCCGAGTTGAAATTTTAGCGAGCTGAGCCGAGTCAACAAAAAACTCGGATCGCTCGGCTCGNAGCTGTGAGCCGAGCCGAGTTGAAATTTTAGCGAGCTGAGCCGAGTCAACAAAAAACTCGGATCGCTCGGCTCGTTTGCATGCCTATTTTAGACTCATCTTTTTTTTAATTTCAGTAAACCTTTGCTTCAGAAGCTTTAGTGTCTGTGCTAAACGGTTTACTGAAGTCTATGCTCACTAGACGCATTGCGAACTAGGCATTATTATTGAAACAAGAATAAAAAACTCAGCTTGGTCACCAATTCAATTACTGCAAAAAATAAAAGTTTTCGGCATTGAAATTTTGGCGAGAATTGAGTTTGTGAAAATTCTTAGGCTTTTTTTTTTATTTTTGTTTCTACGTTAGTGTTTGAATATTCACTGGAAACAATGCATAGACTGTAGCTTAATGCGCGATGTTTGGAACATACTAGCCTAGCAAACCTGTACGACCACGCTAGGCATGGTGTGCACGGTGGTGGGAAACATTTAGATATTTCTCTACTTCTAAATTGCCGGTAACTTATCGGAACAAAGTGATAACCTGCAATCTAAAGGTAAAGCGTGACACATTTGGAACCACGTAGGCATCATCATTGCATATTTGCAACCGGTTTGCTGTTTTGAATAAAAACCGTAAACACTTTATCAAGAATGATTTTACAGGTTTATCCGAAATCTCGGATAAATCTGACCGGGATAATCCGCGGATAATAGGTGGAGGAATACGGCATTTGAATTCTGAGACAGTTCTTGCTCTCATTTGCACAGTTTTTGCTAAACCCAGGATTTTATACTAAAACAAAACTCAAATGGGGTTTATAAGGGTATTTACAGGTTTATTCTGAGTTTTAGTATGTACCGGTTTTTTAAAAATGTGAGGGCACATGAGAACATGCAACGCATTTAATTTCAACATTAAAATATATTTGTTATTAATTCTATAAACAAAAATAAAACCAGGCATAGTCTAAACACACGATTTCTACCAGTCTCAACCAGGAAACATCAGAGACTTAGAATCGCTCTCAAACAGCAAAATTTGTAAAAAACTTTCACTACGTATTAAAATTCTACACTAAAACTAAAGTACTGTACAGTGAGTTATTTATATAGCACAATTTACTTTCTCCATTCAAACTTCAAAAAATGCCAACGAGGCTGAGAAGTTTAGAAGTATGCGCAGGCGGACACTAGAATCTCAAATTTAAATATACACACTTATCCTTTACTTAGCAAATTAATATTATACGTTTTTTGTTTTTTGAAAATTATTTACTTGAAATAACTTGTAATATTTATTTCTAATTCTTACTTGATTCTGTCCTCCAATTTTTTTTTGTTTTAACTTTTTATGAGAAAACCAGTAACCGTTAGATTTGTTAGCCGAGCAAATTCTNCCTCCAATTTTTTTTTGTTTTAACTTTTTATGAGAAAACCAGTAACCGTTAGATTTGTTAGCCGAGCAAATTCTGTGCGAAAATTTTAGTTCTGAAGTAATGTACATGATGGCAGCACCACCAACCTACGCTATGTCACTCTTATGCCCTAGCAACCAGACTTACATAAATAACACTCTGTAGACCAATCTAAAGATATAACTAAGGAAATGTGTACTCTAAAGTTGTTCCAAGTGTCGGGTTGTAAGCGTGATGTTTGGTGGGTGGGCTTGCTATATGAACTGGGTTCTTTTGACTTTTGCTTGTGACAATTCCTTTTAAATTTAATTTTTTCCTGATATTTAATTATTTTCTCATTATCTGATACTAAAGTTAGGATTTGAATTTATTGATTCCGTTTTGCCACACCGCAAAAGTGAGTTATGTCAACAAACTTAAGGTTTCTAAATATTTGACTTAAACAGGAATAGCAGAACAGCACTTACAAAAAAAAANTTATGTCAACAAACTTAAGGTTTCTAAATATTTGACTTAAACAGGAATAGCAGAACAGCACTTACAAAAAAAAATCCGTGTTATTTGAACAATTATAGTTCAAAGTGAAATTTACGAAACTGTGCCCGATCAATGTGAATNAAAAAAAATCCGTGTTATTTGAACAATTATAGTTCAAAGTGAAATTTACGAAACTGTGCCCGATCAATGTGAATATTGCTATGATAATTTACAAAATACATTTGAACGCGCCTTGACTAAATAGGTTACAGAAATATATTTTCTACACCTTTTATGGTGTTAAATTTAGATTAAAATAATGCAATTTCCCTCCCAAATTTTAATCAAACCCCAATGTAAATAAAAAGCCGTTGTTTTATTTTAGTGGAATGTCACCAAGGTTGCTATGAGAAACGTACCATAGATGTTTCAAAATTCCTCATAGCAAACTTGAAAGCACTCAAGGTTGCTATGAGGAATTGAATTAAACTCACTGATATCATAGCCAGTTTAGATTGATTCCTCATAGCAACCTTGAAAGCACCAATTAAGCTCGAATAAAAATCTCGTGTGAAAATACTGTATTTGCATAGACATGGTTCTTTAACAACAAGAAACAGAAAAAGCACTTTCCTCAGGTTACACCCAGGGGTCATGGAGATTGCTTGTTTGGGCGCTTTATTTCCAACAACTCTGCTAAATTTTGTCCCAAAAATCCTTAAAGTAATAATACTATAATAACTAAAGGGAGCATTACAAGATAAAATTAAAAAATAACGGAATACACAGGACGGCATTGAGTGACAATCCGGTCAACAAAAGTGACACGTTACCATAGCATTTAGGCTAATTTCTTTCAAATTTTTTAATTTAATTGAAATAAGAAAAACTAACCCTATTGCATCCTGAGGCTGAAGTATTTAGTTTAACATTATGCGAAAACTGTCACTAGAAAACCATAGTGGAAATTAGTTGGCTGACGAGACTTCCCACATTATAAATATTCAAATTGTTGCAGGGTGAGGTCATTCACTCCAAAAAATGAATTAACTTAGTTGTTTCACTGTTCAAAGTAAACTGAATTCATATTTTGTCAATCTTCAGTTCTTTAAATCTCTGAAGTAATGAGTCAAACTTTAGAGACAATCTCACGCAATTACTATCATCAGCCATATGTAGGCCACCTCTGTCTCTTTCTTGTAAGTTCTTTGATATAATTTTGTTGTAAATAATTGTTGTAATTAATTGTTTGATTTCAGTAAAGTTGTTCAGATTGTGATATTGAGTCATAAAATCAAAGCACCCTTGGTGTTATAGTTCGTATACTTGGCATTCGGACCTAATATATTTGCTTCATGTTGGCATACAACCATGATGTACTTTGAATGAATAACCTACACGCCCACAATACACTTTGTGTGAAATTGCAATGCGACTAATATTTTTTGCGTGAACCTAGCATACCACTTTTTTTNTGTAATTAATTGTTTGATTTCAGTAAAGTTGTTCAGATTGTGATATTGAGTCATAAAATCAAAGCACCCTTGGTTTTATAAAATTAAATACTATAATTGGATCTGCTAAAATACGATCTTCTATCATTCAAAGTTGCACTAAATTACCAAAACTACCTTCAGTTAGTTTACACAAGTAAATGGAGTAAGAGTTTACCATAATGTTCGTTAGGTTTGATTTTAAGGTCTGTTGCCTTTAACAGAATTCGAAATTCTGGAGTGAAAGGGCATCGCCTACAGGAGGATCATGTTTCTCAATTATTTAACTCAGTAGTCGTACAGTATANTAATTGTTTGATTTCAGTAAAGTTGTTCAGATTGTGATATTGAGTCATAAAATCAAAGCACCCTTGGTGTTATAAAATTAAATACTATAATTGGATCTGCTAAAATACGATCTTGTATCATTCAAAGTTGCACTAAATTGCCAAAACTACCTTCAGTTAGTTTACACAAGTAAATGGAGTAAGAGTTTACCGTAATGTTCGTTAGGTTTGATTTTAAGGTCTGTTGCCTTTAACAGCATTCGAAATTCTGGAGTGAAAGGGCATCGCCTACAGGAGGATCATGTTTCTCAATTATTTAACTCAGTAGTCGTACAGTACACCAAAATTAGATTTTTTCACAATGCTAAAAGTGACACTCAATCTCTTAACCCCAGGACAAGTAATTCAGCGAACAAAAATGTTTTATTTTCATGGCAATAGTTGGTTTTTACTGCAGTTGCAGTAAAAGTGAAGTGAATTTTTAATAATTAATCCTGAAATTTTCTGCAAAGTAGTGTTGGTATTGTTAGAGTTAATTTTGTGATATTTCAATTACAGTAGAGTTCTCATGGTAACGGGTCACTTTTGTTTACCGGATTGTCACTCAATGCCCTCCTGTATATTCCGTTATTTTTTAGTTTTATTTTGTAATGCTCCCTCTAGTTATTATAGTATTATTACTCTAAGCAAAAATCTTTCATTCTAAGCACCCGGAGTAACCGACGCTATAAAAGCGAAGCGACAACAATCTGAACCTTTTTTAAATAACTAACAAATAATATTTACATGTAAATTTTTTACGCGTCCATTGCCATGCCATGCATCTGGATGTCGAACGACATACATGAATAAAATTTTTGATTTNTTTTAGTTTTATTTTGTAATGCTCCCTCTAGTTATTATAGTATTATTACTCTAAGCAAAAATCTTTCATTCTAAACACCCGGAGTAACCGACGCTATAAAAGCGAAGCGACAACAATCTGAACCTTTTTTAAATAACTAACAAATAATATTTACATGTAAATTTTTTACGCCTCCATTGCCATGCCATGCATCTGGATGTCGAACGACATACATGAATAAAATTTTTGATTTTTTTAAGTTACGAGTTATGGTGAAACCAAGGTTGTTATGAGAAAAAATCCAACAAAACGACTTAAAGGGTAAGTCATAACTCTATATTTTTTCAAAATTCAATTTTTGAAAAAATAACAAAGCAAAAAAAGTAAACAAACAAATTATTTTATTGTTGGATTATTTAATTGATTAAACAGCAAATTATATTATAATAACTAGTCACAACTAAGAAAACATACACATTTTCAAAAGAAAAGTGTAAGGAACAAAAAAATTTTTAATAGAAACTCTAAAAGGTAAAAAACCTTTTTGCCTGTCTTCCCCGGGTAACGCATATAAGCATGCAATATCAGCTGCAGCTTGCATCCAGGGTTCTAATTTTAATTTTGAAAAAAAAAATGGAGTTATGACTTAACATTTTTAAGTCGTTTTGTTGAATTTTTTCTCATAGCAACCTTGGGTGAAACCATATAAAAGTGTTTTTTTTTTAAGTTTCTTGTTGTCAAGGAACCTTGTACTCGGCTATAACAAAACATCCGTTTGGTATGGTAAAACAGAGGGATGTGAGCCTATTTGAGGCAAGAAAGATACACTAGACTTAGGGCCGGATTTAGGTACACCACTTGAGTGAGTGTTTGGGTTGACTCGACTTGAGTAATTCTCTGAGAGGAAAGTTGGTATTCAAGAACGAGTTTTTCACATTGATCTNTTGAGTGAGTGTTTGGGTTGACTCGACTTGAGTAATTCTCTGAGAGGAAAGTTGGTATTCAAGAACGAGTTTTTCCCATTGATCTGGCATGGGAGTTTGGAGTTGAGATTCGAAGCAGCTCTCACCACACTCCAGTTTAGACTCCAAATCACTCACAAACCACTCACTTGAGTTTGAGTGGCGTACTTAAATCGGACCCTTAGCAACCTGTTATTTATGAGTGGACTAATAGATTCAGCTTATATATTTAGGATTTCTACATTTAATAACAAAACACCAAAACAAAGCAGAAGCGTGTTGGTACTCGTAATCCAAGCAAACATCCAAACTTATATTCAAAATTTATAATATACAGTGAACGTTTGTGAAATCTCCTATGCGAGAGATTGTGTTGGCAAGGTAAGATCAAGACAATTGACCTAAACAAATCAAACTGCGGAAAAAGATCCTATTCTAGAGAAATTAAAGAAATTTTATTTCTTTTCGTTTGAAATTAATTATCTCTTTAACGCAATATTAACTTTTGTTTAATTTTAATTACTTTGTAAAAAATTTAGTAGTACACTAAACACCAAGGGCACAATTAGTCTAGTTTTAAATCCAACTTGACAGTGGTAGCACAAAAGCGACAGAAGTTTTTGCAGTTGTCAACACAGGTAACTAAATTCCTGATAATTGGACCATGCTATTGACAGTGAGAAGGCATAGAGAGCTTGAGATTATGAAGAACGGAGCACGGTAATGCAGTATTTGAAAATTTAGCGTGCTTATTCCTATTTTTCACGCATTTATTACATATTTGGTTGTCTGGGGAACATCGGGTTTCATCAGTTACAAAAAACAATTTTATTTTACCAAACTTCAAATTTTCAAGTGTAGGAGGTTTCAAAGATATTCACTGCATATTATGTTGAGGACTGATTGCCCATCTACGGAACAGATGTGAGGTGGTAAAAAAATTTTTTAATCATTTTAAAATTTTAATTAATTGACGAATAAATCGACAAACCAACGACTAAATAGTCACAAAACTCATCCTTGGACCCTGACACATGACAACATGGAGTAACTAAACGAAGAGGACGCATTACCAGGACGATAGTGAGGATACATCAGAAGCTGGAAACAGCTGATTTCAATATTTGAAATTTATACAAGCTAAGTCTCTATAATTTAGTATATGAATAGACCAGGGTTACTACCTAGGCTATCATTTAAATAAAGAAGACGAAGATACTCGCACCTTGTGATATTTATCTAGCCTGGGACGTCCCACTATCAAAATCATCAAAATCACCAAATCAGGGTCAAATGTGAAAACGACAGGAAACAAAACACCACCACTGAGGCAAAGTAAAAACAGCTAAAAACTCCACCATATGGACCATCGCCACTGAAGCACAGGGAATTCCATCATCTGCAGTAACGATACTCCGTACATGAATAAAAGTCAGAAAAAGCTCTAAATAGCTGATCAACAAGCTAAGTCACTTTTATTTAGTATATGAATAGACCCAGGTCTACCTCGCCTAATATAACTAATTGGAACCAAAGATACTAGCACAATTGTGATTTTATCTAGACATGTTAAGATCTCCAACGAGAACGTACAACCCTATGTCGCACACGAAAATGGATGACTTCCTTACTCCCAATAGCAAGAAAAGAAAACAGGAAGAATGCCCAATGTCGGAAGAAAAAGTTTCAAGCGATACCCAGGAAAAACGCAAAGAACCAACAATCAGAGACCTCCTTAATCAACTGCTACAGAAACAGGACGATACAAACAAAGAAATAACTCAAATTAGAAAAGATGGGACGTCCCAAAAGGAAATGTCACAAATAATCTTATCCCGACTAGACGAACTCAAAATGGAAGTAGAAAACCTAAAATCTACCGTCGTAAAGCAAGACAACTCTATCCAAACCTTGCAAAGGAAGACAGCCGCCGACAAAATCGAACTCTCAAAAATAAAACGTGAACAACGAAACATCCATGAAAAACTAAAAGGAATAAAGAGAAATCTCAGAGAACCTCCAAAAGACCTACCTCAACCCAGCAATTTACATAATGACCGATTAATTGCTTTTCCAAACCAAAGGAACATCATAATACACGGCCTCGGAGATACATCTGATGACCCAACCTTGCTAAACAAATCAGTTGAACACCTATTCAGCATTACGATGAAATTGGAAGTCCAACACGATATTCCAATCAAACTGGGGAAACACGGAAATAAATCAAGACCACTAAAGGTATACATCCCATTTCCATCGGATCAAGTGAAAATTTTTCAAGCAGCCAAAAGATTAAAAGGATCAAATATCTTCATACCAAAAGACCTCCCATTGTCTATTAGAATTGAAGAAAGAGAAAGAAGGCAACAAAGAAAACTCATAAATGGACATCAGGACACACAAAGGAAGAAAACTTGTGAATCGATGAATCAAAGTGACAGTCAAAGCATTTCTCNATCCCATTTCCATCGGATCAAGTGAAAATTTTTCAAGCAGCCAAAAGATTAAAAGGATCAAATATCTTCATACAAAAAGACCTCCCATTGTCTATTAGAATTGAAGAAAGAGAAAGAAGGCAACAAAGAAAACTCAGAAATGGACATCAGGACACACAAAGGAAGAAAACTTGTGAATCGATGAATCAAAGTGACAGTCAAAGCATTTCTCAATCCTGAGGAATAGGCAACCCAATCAATAAGAAAGAAAACACCGATATAAGAACAATTCCAAACCTTCTTAACTCAATATCAATATTTTACTACAACATAACAGGTATTAAGAATAAAAACCAACTCTTTTACGAGGATCTGGCTAAAGCGAACCCATCTATTTTTTGTCTCACCGAAACAATGAGTAAAGCGACGGAATTCAACCACTACCTCCTGAGTGAATACAAAAAAATTGTAATTCCAGCAAAGCAAAATCCCAGAGGGCGACCATACGGAGGAATTATAATAGAATGGAAAAATAACCTAAACCAAAACTTCGAAATCATACAGATGACGTCATCCACAGTCTTCGAGAAATTCAATCCGCCACAGTATTGCAACGTCCATCCGTTTATAATTATACTAACGTATATCCCTCAGAACAAAACATACAACACCGAAATACATGACATCNACGTCCATCCGTTTATAATTATACTAACGTATATCCCTCAGAACAAAACATACAACACCGAAATACATGACATATTCCACACAATCAGTGAACTCTCATTGAATAACAACAAAATTTTGGTCATGGAGAATATGAATGGCAGAATAGGAGCACACAACTCAATAATGGGAGAGAAAAGAAATTCCAAANTTTTGGTCATGGAGAATATGAATGGCAGAATAGGAGCACACAACTCAATAATGGGAGAGAAAAGAAATTCCAAAGATAGCAAGACAAACACAAGAGGTCAACTGCTTTTCGACCTATGCAACGAGACAGGTCTAAACATTGGCAACGGTTACGTTGAAGGAGACAATACAGGCAGGATTACATTTATTAGCGATGCCAATGGAGGAAGAAAGACGATTGACCTAATTCTTTATACAACTCAAATGGAGGAAAATATTTCCGAATTCACAGTTGTAAAAATGTCCCAATCAAACCATTTCCCAATATGTGTCAACTTATTCTAAAAGCCGACCACATCTAACAACAGGAAGAAGCAAGAATATACACAACTCAAAGTTCCAACTGTAGCAGAAGAAGTACAAATTCTCAAAAAAAAAANCAGGAAGAAGCAAGAATATACACAACTCAAAGTTCCAACTGTAGCAGAAGAAGTACAAATTCTCAAAAAAAAAAGTTAAATGCCAAATTAGAGCTCCTGGATCCAAAGTGTGACGTCACAGAATACTTTAAACAACTCACGACGACAATTAAAGAAATTACTGTCACAACACAAATAAAACCACCGGACGCAAAATTAATAGCAAAACCGAAATGGTACGACAAAGAATGCGCAAGTCGAGCGATGGAGTTGAACAATGCACTTAGAAAGTTTAGAAGGAACACTAACTCAACGGAGATCCAACTGAAAACCGCTAATCACATAAACAAAAAGAAAGAATACAATGAAATATGCAAGACCAAATCAAAAGAGCACCAAGAAAAAATCGAACAAGAATTTCTTAACCTCAAAAATCCGTCGGAATTCTGGAACTCAATAAAACTGTAAAACCCAAAAACCTTCCTTAAAATACAATTAACCAAGAAGAATGGTTCAAACATTTTAGCCATACCTTCCAAGAAAATCAACCACAATTGAGTGCGACGTCGCAAAAGAAGATGACAAATCAGACAGACATACATCTCGACAGCGAAATCAGCATCTTTGAAGTCAGGATTGCAATGAAAAAATTAAAAAGTAAAAAAGCCCCGGGACCAAACAGTATCACAAATGAAATTTGGAAACTTTTTTCTACAAATGCTGTCGAAAGACTCACCTAAGAATTCAATATAGTCTACTCGGATGGAATAACACCAAAAGACTGGAGCGAAGCCATAATCCTACNAT
The DNA here is from genome assembly GCA_002738285.1 of Holacanthella duospinosa. Classification (NCBI taxonomy): domain Eukaryota; kingdom Metazoa; phylum Arthropoda; class Collembola; order Poduromorpha; family Neanuridae; genus Holacanthella; species Holacanthella duospinosa. The sequence goes on from NIPM01000101.1 coordinate 527,168, forward strand.
TCAATATAGTCTACTCGGATGGAATAACACCAAAAGACTGGAGCGAAGCCATAATCCTACCTATCTATAAAGGTGGAGACAAAAATAAACCAATTAATTATCAACCAATCTCGCTCCTCAATACCATCCTAATACTCTTCACCACGATACTAAATGAAAGATTCCTACGATGGATGAAAAGAAACAACAAAATTTCGGAATACAAGCTGGATTCCAAGAAGGTAGAAGCACACTGGATCACATCTTTGTACTAACGGCCATGATCCAAGTCTAACTTCTCAAATCACAAAAATTATATGCATGTTTCATAGACTTAGCCAAAGCATTTGACACACCAAACCATGCANAACTTCTCAAATCACAAAAATTATATGCATGTTTCATAGACTTAGCCAAAGCATTTGACACACCAAACCATGCACTCTTCTGGTCAACCCTCTACGAGGCCGGCGTCTCAACTAAATTCATAAACATCTTCAAAAGTATTTACTCACAAGCTACGGCGAGTGTAAAAGGAAAAGTGGGACGACCCAAAAAANTCATAAACATCTTCAAAAGTATTTACTCACAAGCTACGGCGAGTGTAAAAGGAAAAGTGGGACGACCCAAAAAATTAGAATAGAAAGAGGTGTATTACAAGGTGAAGTTGTCAGTTCATCTCTGTCCAACCTCTTCATTGAAGAGCTAACCACTAAATATAGCACGTGTCCTTTTGAAGGGATCCGCATAAATGGACGTAAATTACACAGCCTTTTATATGCCCGACTATTTAGTAATTGTGGCAGCATCGCAAGAACTANTCAACACTATCAGATCAGAAGGAGGCAGAAGAATCGACCTTGGAATGTGGGAAAGAAAAATATGCAATTTCTGAGGAAACGAGAGCTCCCTAGACCACCTCCTATTCCAATGCCAAATCACATAAAAACTAGGACGTCCAGCATTCTTCCCTAAACACGGAGAAAACCTTCTAGAACTTTTTTAATTTCTTACATGCACCAAATTACTACCAAATCAATACAAAGATTTACATATTCTTACTTAATATATCCAAACTTTTTCAAAATAGCCATTGATTGGGCTCTGCCATATCAATTAATAATTAAATTAATTAATAATTATGTTGACGAGTTAGCTAATTTTTCAAATCGGCAGCAAATCAAATTAGCAACTGTTCACAGCAGCGAAAAAAACTTCATCTTACAAGAACTGAGTTAATTTACTTCCACACTGGTAAGCAAATTGTGGTGCATATAGCTTGAAGCGGGTTACTGCAACACCATAAAACTATTTTACGTCCTCACACTGCATTGCGCGTTCTCACAGAAAAATATTTATTTGAAAAAGTTAATTATGCAGACAAAGATAAATTTTTGACGCGTTGACTTTTCATGTGCGAATACCTAAGAAAATCTGCTCTAGCAAATTTGAAACAAGACAACGGCAACTTAGCAAGCGTAGAGCAGTAATCTTTGAGTCTATCCAACATTTGGTTTATGTTTACTAATTTGAAATAAACAATTGTAAAAAGGTGAGTGATGTGTTGCATGAATACGAATACGCTTAATATACACGCACACCTACTATTACGCATGTCTACGTTAAGTGCGCACATAAACGGCTACTATGCATGTAAAATGCCTACTATGCATATACAGTGGGAATAGCTGGGGAGTGGACAATGACACCCAAGTTCACACACTCCACCCAGGGACCATAGACGGGCACAACTATTTTGAGCGTAAGGTTAGGAACTAAAATGAACAGAATATTAAAATCAAGAAGGACACCCAAATATGCGATCGCAATATGACTGATTATTACTCAAGTATTAATCAAGATGCATATATTTGGATCTGACTAACTACGACTTGGTAAAAGTAATTTTTGGACTATTTGTTACAAGCCTGAAATTCTGCCGGTTGACTTCTCCATTTAAATGACCTGAGCACTCGTCACCGAAAATAATGCAGCGCGTCCATTCCGGTTTTTTATGGCACGTGTCACGTGCCCATTCGCAAAATTCTGTTCGACGATCCGCGTCATCGTCATTCAGCATGTGCAGTATTTGCATTTTGTAGGGGTGAAAATTGTTCTGCTTTAGAATTTTCACTACTGACTTTTGGCTAATTTCGGAATCGAGATTTTTTGGTTTCAAGTCCAACAGTGTGAATGATGTTTCAAACTTGTCAATAATATTTTTTTGTGGTAGCCTTACTTCGAGTTTGATGGTTAATTGTAGATGGATGGGCATTATACCTTTCCATCACTTGTTGGTAAATATCCTCAAGGTAGCGGTAACTTATTTTTATAACTATTAGTCGCAGGTGTGGTGGTAGACCCATTCCAGTACTGAGAAAAAACAATTAAGCGTAAAACTATTATTAGTTAGCAAAAACAATGAATTAGCAAAATTAATTCCTTCAAAAACAAAACCCAAATTTTGACACCTTTTGCATTTAGGCAATCATAATTTCATGCACTCCAAACCGTCGGTTACTGCGAAGTCCAAAAATGTCAGTGACGGCCGGATTATGGCATAGCCCATTTCATAATGTTATACCATACCAAAAAATCATGCGCAATAGGAACATTAAAAATAGCGTTAATACACAAAATACTTTGTTCAAGTTTTTGGTTTTGGCAACTAGGTTTATCATGAGAAAGAGTGAAACTAAGTTTCATTTTTAAGAAAGTATTCTTACTGATGATTGTTCGGTTCACTATTTTTTAGTGTGGAAAGTAGACGGACAATGATGCACATATTGCCACCGTCGGTTTGTGAATTCGTTTGGTGTGGAAAATTTGCTTGTGTTGCAAAATATATTTAAAATCAACTACAATTAATAAGTTTTAAAGTTCTAAAATAAAATTTGTGAGTCAAATATTACAAAGTTGTTTCACTGTAAGAACTTTACTATTTTAGCAAGCACGTATTCTCATTATTGAGTTAAGGCCAGAACTGGTTTTCATTTTCACAAAATACACGCAAACCAAAAGCAATTACTATAGCATAATATATGATAAAAGTATAAACATATCAATGTCTTCAGAGTAAATTGATATCGTTTCCCTAAGTTTAGAGTATATGGATTAAGATCAACTAACCAATCCACCTCCCTTCTCATCAAATAGTTAAATACTTCATGCAGACATAAGGAAATTATTAGAAATACGTTTTAGTGACAACAATGAAACAAGATGTTACACCATTAATTGACTAGTTATTGAAGAAATCAGGAAGTATTGTTACACGGCTTTCTTAAATTAATTGAGTAATCTTACTCGGTATCGGCATTTGGTCGAGTACCACTACTCAGGGTAAGTTCTTTGATGCCCATACAGTTACTGTTACTTTAGCCTCCGTTTCCTTACACTGTTGCTACTGTTTATCCCGTCATATGTTATGGGGCAAAAATTTGGTTTAATGAGCAAAAAATGTGTTTCTCTTATTTGAAACTAGGTAATCGTATTAGATTCAAAGGATTTTATAATCACTTATTTTCTTTCTAGATAACACTGAAGTAAAGGTTTGATATGCCTTCTACAAGAAACGTTTAAATAAAATAATTTTTGTTTTAATCTTGTCTTATTTGATTACGTAAAAACAATTCCAATAATTAAAAGATTTTGAAGCAGTATCTTTTGAAATGGCTAAACCTTTGATGTGTTTGTCGGGAGTAGTGATACTATGTTTACTCTCAACATCTTTACAAGCCGCCAACATTTTGTATTACCTTGGGATGGGAAACTACAGCCAACGAATACTTGTGACAGCATATTTGGAAGAATTAGCCGCCAAAGGTCACAATGTTACGTTTTTCTCACCATTTCCACCAAAATCAAATACATCAAGTTCAATTATTGAATTTTCACCAAAATTTCTTCAAAATTACATCAAATCAGCTCTTAGTGATGGTGTGGACGTAATAGAATTGAGAAAACAAAATTTGCACAGTGCTATGTGGTGGTCACTCGCTGACTTTGCTATTGACTACTGTGAGTTATGGCTTAAGGATTCAGGTGTATCAAAATGGATTGATGAATCTCACTTTGATTTAGTAATTCTTGATTCTTTATTTTGTGAATGTGCTATTGGACTAGCATACAAGTTCAAGGCACCTCATATAATATTTGCTCCATTTCAAAATAATATGTGGCATCATGACATCTATGGGATCTCACCGGAAACTTCGTGGATACCAGATATGCAACATGGTGACAGTTATCCTCTGGATGCTACACTTCTACAGAGAGCAACAAACACGTTGCGCGTCCTTTATTGGCATTTTTATAGAAGGTTCATACATTATCCCAAAATGGAGTCAATGCTGCGACAATTTTTGAATATTCCTGAAATGCCATCATTAGATGAGTTAACACGAAATCCAAGTTTGGTTTTGGTCAATCACCACTACAGTATCGATTATGCAAAATCGCTTCCACCACTATGTGTATCAATTGGTGGGATTCATGTCGTTGACTCAGCGGTTCACCCACTTCCTCAGGTATTTTGCTATTTCTAATGATACTGTGTTAACGCAACTAGGCATTATTACTTGGTCCAAAATAATTACCATTTTTTGTATTGATGAGGAAGTTGTAGCTAGGCCAATGATGAGAACAAAATTTTCAATGCTAAATGTATACTTTTTGGAATAAATAAGGTCACAAAAATACACCATTTTGGAAACAGGAAAGTACGTTATATTGTTAATTTTTTAAAACTAAGCATATAGATCTTTTAAAAGGAATAAACATAATATATACACTGATTATATCTGCTTCCAAAATTGAAAATTGTTAGTATTAATTACAATTAAATATATGAATATCTTTGAAAATNCTGATTATATCTGCTTCCAAAATTGAAAATTGTTAGTATTAATTACAATTAAATATATGAATATCTTTGAAAATTGTTAGTATTAATTACAATTAAATATATGAATATCTTTGAAAATGGTCTACGTCACTGGGCTAAAGNTTGAAAATTGTTAGTATTAATTACAATTAAATATATGAATATCTTTGAAAATGGTCTACGTCACTGGGCTAAAGAGCAAATTTTGTTTACAGCGCTTGCAATTTCACCCTTGCCACTGTAGATACCTTAAAATTTTTGGAATATGGAGTCATCTAAATAATTCTATGACTGAGAATCCGAATCATGACTCTACATTTTAAGACTTGGAAGTCATAATTCTTTGCGGATATGCTCAAATGAGTATGCCGAGTTTAATTCCCTCGTTTTCCGCTGAGACTGATATGATGCTAAAATTTGCAAATTAATTCTCTAAGAACTTCGATTTATGTCGGATATATATTTTTATATTTTTATTTTTTAGAAAACTGAATCATCTAAAAATGAAGAAATTTTTAATATGCCAGCTTAAAATATGTAATAGGAATTTCTTTCAGAAAGCTTCAACCAATAACGATAGTTGCTATCGCACTATCTTCAATCTTAGGCTATATTGGAGAGTTTGTGAACACTTTAGTAAGCTGTTGAAACAGTACACCTTCCTGATTTTTAACCGCAATCATTCAAACCAACATGGTAACTGTAATAGTCAGCTACCTACATACGTACTCATGCCTTAGCTATTTAGTCTGAAAACGGTACCATTNTATCGCACTATCTTCAATCTTAGGCTATATTGGAGAGTTTGTGAACACTTTAGTAAGCTGTTGAAACAGTACAACTTCCTGATTTTTAACCGCAATCATTCAAACCAACATGGTAACTGAAATAGTCAGCTACCTACATACGTACTCATGCCTTAGCTATTTAGTCTGAAAACGGTACCATTTTGACATTATTTTGCCTCTTCGTAGTAGCACTACTTTAACTACTCTTGTCACTTGATACGGTTAAAAAGAAATTTACAAACTCCATTACCATTATTATGTCATACAATATTCCTCTTAATAATGTATCAAAATACAAAAAAAAATTAATATAGCACATACTCTCACATTAATTTACCTTCATTTGAATTTCAGAAAATTGAGAAATTCATTAATAACTGTGGAAGTAATGGTTTCGTATATCTGAGTTTTGGCAGCCTGACACAAGTCCACTTGATGCCTGAGACTCAGAAGAATGCGTTTCTACAAACTTTTGAAAAGTTGTCGGATATANTGACACAAGTCCACTTGATGCCTGAGACTCAGAAGAATGCGTTTCTACAAACTTTTGAAAAGTTGTCGGATATATGCTTCGTAGTGAAATGGGAAGGTGATGCACCAAAAGAATTTCCAAAAAATATTTTCACTTCTAAATGGATGCCACAAAGCGACATTATGGGTTGAGTTTCTCTCATAAAAGTTTAACTTTCCATTAAGAATAGCAACAAAATTTTTTTGTTATATTTTTAGCGCACCCTAAAATTAGAGCGTTCATTACACATGCTGGACTCCTCGGGATTCAAGAAGCTGTTTATAATAGTGTACCATTGATAGCATTCCCTATGTATGCCGAGCAAGACTATAATGCTGAAAAAATTCATCGTGTTGGTTATGGAATAAAACTTGAAATTTCAACACTTACTCAAGCACAACTGGAATACACAATAGGCGAAATTATTCAAAATCCTAAGTAATCCATACTTCATTGGTTGTGGTTTAAGCAAAATGTTGCAAATTTGCTTTACTTTATAGATATAAGGACAAAATGAGACAAGTTTCTAGTCTCTTTCGAGATCGTCCCGATAATCCGTTACAGACTGCTGTTTGGTGGACAGAATTTGTACTGAGGCAAGGCAGTTCCACATCCATGTTGATTCCACATGCAGCACATCAGACATGGTACGAAAGAAGACTATTGGATGTTTGGGCCTTCATTTGTGCACTGATTCTGGCTACAAGTTTAGCTCTTGGCAGCATTATGGTGTATTGTTTGAAATCAATTTTTAGACCAAATTCACTACGTACGAATAGGAAAAAGATTAATTGACCTTGCAACTTTTGTAAAATGGCTAGATTTTTTTTTATTAGTGATTAATAGTTGATTACAAATTGTCATATTTTACAAATGATTGTTGTAACGCTTGTTACCATGAGTTTCAAGATTAATGGTATGGCTTGCATAGGAAACTAATTTGTCATTACTTATATTAATGTTGTGGCATCTGAATTTCCCAGAGAAATTTGTTTAAAGTTGTGCATTTAAAGATTACCTAGTAGGTGACTTTTATCGTGTTTGAGGATTTCAGTGATGTTGATCAAAACCAACTTTCCTTTGTTTGGTTACTTCTGGATTCTACAGATCAATATGTTTAGCTATGTGTCGTGTTATAACTTTAGTCATTCAGTAGATCATTCTGAGTATGTGTATAATATTTACAACACAAAGTATGTATTGTAGTAAGAAAGAAAATCGTTCCAGTGTGATTTGTGTGAAATCCATAGTTTGGATCGAATTGATATATAAAATTAAATACGATAAACCACACCGTGTATCAACACTCTACACCTCGTACTTAAACGTACAATTTAAGGATCTCAGGCTCATTGGTTATTTGACAAATACTTCTTGTCTTTTAAGATGCCAAACCAAATCCATTTTTATCGTTCAGTGTAGGGTTTTCATGTATATGTTTCAATTGTTTCAAGAAAGTCCTTGTGAAGGAGTATGGCTGACAAACATCATGTTAGCATTTTTGATGTGCTTATTGTGGAATTTGTCACATTGCGATAGACTTTTTAATTAAGTCTCTACGATCACTAGAAAAAAAGTTACGATTTTTTGAAAATTCAAATTCTTAGATGTTGTTTTGAGACAATAATGTACTAAGAGATGGACGTTTCAAAAGAACATCCAAAAATTTTAATTTTCAAAGAAGCATAACTGTTTTTCTAGTGATTGTAGAGACTTGATTTTACCAACTTCATATACTACTTTTCAATGAACTTTCTCAAACTGTAGTGTTTTCTCAGAAAAAAATTAATTTCTAGCAACTTTTCCTACAAAAAAAGCTAACCTGCTTTCTCCAGGAAAAAGGCATGCACTATGTGGCAAAGTTAGGAGAAAGCGCTCACGGAAATTTTATTTTTTTTTGAAGTGCAAGCGAAATTAATGTATTAAAAGACTTACAAGCTTAGATATTTGAAAAACTAAAGTTAAAACCCAAAAAATCCGAATTTCGGATTTTTGGTAATTTATTTAATTAACTTCGGGTTTTTTAGTAATGAAATTGATACGTATTAATAAGAGAGCCCAGAAAACATAAAATTTATACAAATCGCTGTAGGAATGGCAGCGCTACGACATTTTCGGTTCTCGGCTGATCCAACTCTGAAGGTCAATTCTGCTTTAACAGCTCCAAAGCCGCAGTCAAATATGGTATCAAATGAAAGATATTTTCCTTAGCTAAAAGTTAGCTTATATGATGTTATGCAGGTTTCTCCCGGGTTTTAGAGATATATGTTAATTGAAATCACAAAAAAAAATTGTGTACATTATGAGGAGGCATTTAGATGCACTATGAAGGTAAAGCTAAATAATAACAAAATTTTCGGAAAATACCAAAATCACAACTTTGAACGTAATTGTTAACATTTTATGTATAAGTTATTCAAAAAAATTATTAATATTAAAAATTTATTAATAATTTTAAATGGAAATTACAAAAATTTCAAAAATTAATTATAAGATTTAGTCTTCTACAAAATCTAACAATATAGCGGAATAAGTCCGCTCCATGCTAGAATACGGTTACTAGAATTATGCTTACATATTTCGTATCGCTTGCCGTATAAATGCTGAAGAATTAATATAAAAAATAAAACAATGCTGTTAGAAATTACTAAAAAAAATATACAAACAAAGTTAAAAGCCGAGCTTGGTTTGCGTGTAGATTTTGTCTCCACAAAAGGTGGTACGTCAAATGACGGTAACACTGCACTTAGAGATTTCAGAACCACAAAAAATTTGCTGAAATATTGGAATTGGATCCGCAAATCACATCAATGTTCAACATTTTGCTCATCACCATTAATTGTCAATTTTCGCTAGATTCAAAAAAATTTGCTGCCTTTTGCAGAAGAATTTACACAAAATATGTTGAATATATATTGTGAATATTTGAACCAAGTTGATGACATTGAACTTCTTTCAGAAAAAATGTTTTTTGAAATTTTTGAAATTTTTGTAATTTTCATTTAAAATTATTAATAAATTTTTAATATTAATAATTTTTTGAATAACTTATAGACAAAATGTTAAAAAATAACGTTGAAGTTGTGATTTTGGCATTTTCCGTAAATTTTATTACTATTACCTTCTTTACTAGCTTCTAGCTTTACCTTCTTAGTGTATCTAAATGTCCCCTCATAATGTACACAATTTTTTTTTGTGATTTCAATTACATATAGGGTAGGACAAAAGTAAGTACACATGGAGAAAGTGTTAACTGTAAAAGGCATATATAAAAAATTAGAGGGTTGAAACCCCCGATCTCATTCCATGCTAACTCACATCTAACTCACATCTTCGATGTGTACTTATTTATGCCCTAACCTGTATATCTCCAAAACCCGGGGGAAATCTGCATAACATCATATAGGCTAACTTTTAGCTAAGGAAAATATCTTTCATTTGACACCATATTTTACTGCGGCTTTGAAGTTGTTAAAGCAGAATTGACCTTCAAAGTTGGGTAAGCCGAGAACAAAAAACGTCGTAGTGCTGACACTCCTACAGCGATTTGTATAAATTTTATGTTTCCTGGGCTCTCTTATTAATACGTATCTATTTCATTACTAAAACACCCGAAGTTAAATAAATTACCAAAAATCCGAAATTCGGATTTTCGGATTTTTCGGATTTTAACTTTAGTTTTTCAAATTTCTAAGCTTGCAAGTCTTTTAATACATTAATTTCGCTTGCACTTCAAAAAAAAATAAAATTTCCGTGAGCGCTTTCTCCTAACTTTGCCACTTAGTGGCATGGGTCAAAAGTCTCCTTCCCAGGATAAACTAATTGCAAACAGACTGTATTGTTGAAAGTGAGGTAAGAAGGTACTAAAAAATTTAAAACACCCTGTCAGTGTGATGCACTGTGATCCAACTATTGTTAAAAACAAAGGCCCCCAATTAACTGCCCCTAGCTGGTTTTAGAGAAAGTGTTTTTGATTAGGTTCTAAAGGTTAGTTAGACGTACACTTGTATCTTTATAAAGTTCTTATGGTAAAAACATTATAAAACAACAGAGAGGTAAATTGAGACGGGTTTGATAATAAAACTTGTGTGAAAAAGGGTTTGTAAGAATAAAGGTAAGGTGGTTGAATTGAGTTTTTAGTCTACCTGTTTATTCTATTGTTCTTCCATGAAGTAGAGGGAGAGTTACTGAGTTATGTTCCGTAAAAATTTTTTTTGAGGTGTGGTGAGTCAGTACGATATCAAACTCCAGTCACAAATAAACCCGGTTTTTGTTACAAATTATTTAATTTGGAATTCTAACCAATCGTCATGTAATTCATATCTACAATTTATGCTTCTTCTGTAGTTCGAGTGCCAATAGTGTGATAATTGTATAATATTCTGAATCATTTGATGACTTATGGAAATCTGAGAATGCTTTTACTTTGGATTTTGATTATAATTCCTATACTCTTTTGTGGTAAGAAATTATTAATTATAAAACTCAATTAAATTGGCATGGCTTAATTTTTTAATATTTTGTATTTTAGTGACGCAACTTAATTAAACAGTTAAATTGTCCAGTGTTGGNGCATGGCTTAATTTTTTAATATTTTGTATTTTAGTGACGCAACTTAATTAAACAGTTAAATTGTCCAGTGTTGGGTACTAACATGTCCGGTTCTCTTCGGTTTTCTAATATTTTGAATATCAATCGGTTTCGTTCGATAAATTTATTTTTTGAAACTCTTTCGGTGGGGTTATGTTTTCTAATATTTTGGATGCCACCCGGTTCGGTTTTCAATTATTTTGGATATTTTCTGATTCGGTTCGGTTCATTTCAAACACAGAAGAAAAAAAACGAAATAGGACGTATTTTTCGGCCGAATTTGAGCAGCGCGTTTTGATTCTAACATCCCCAGTTAATTTTACATATTAATATCATTATCAAAGTTGACCATCTAATATTGATCATATTCTTCAATATCAATATTTCAATATTGGAGACCCCAAATATTGAAATATCGATATTGAAATATTGATTATGTATAAAAGCATCAGTCGTGAATTTAATACCCAAGCAAGTCGCTAAAATTTTTTTGTAACATTCACGTGTCATGTGAATCACATAATCATAGTCCGTTCATAATCAATGACAAAAATTTGTATTTTAAAAACAAATAATTTTACATGAAAAGTGATTATTTTCGACATTGAAATACTCANAATGACAAAAATTTGTATTTTAAAAACAAATAATTTTACATGAAAAGTGATTATTTTCGACATTGAAATACTCAATATCTACCAAGCTCAATATGAATATTCCAATATCGCGAAAATTTTCAATATTTCAATATTTCAATATTTTAATATATGAAAATTTAATTAATTACATACCCTATATCAGAATATTCAATTGCAATATCCCATTTTAGCATCGCAACAATGAATGCCCAAAAATTTTCAAACTGACTCCGTCTTGCATTTTTGTTTCTTAGATCATTTGGCTGAGATATACAATATGTACATTTTATTGCTATGTAACCGATGTTGTTGACGATATGATCCTTTTCTGAGATGTTTCAATCACTATAGGATGATACAATAGAATATCACTATATCAATAATACGATGCTACAATGTGTATTTATTCACATTGGTCCACATACTATATGATGGTGACTGCCACATTCGGTTCGGTTAGCTAATATTTTCTGTCTGTCGGTTCGATAACGTATTTTCATATTTTCGAAATCCCTCCGTTCAGTTTGATTTGGTTTTTAAACATTTTTTTGATTCCTTTCTTTCCTTTTCGGGTAGGTTTCCTACAATTTTGAATGCATTGCTGTTCGGTTTGTTCCATAAACCGGAAAAGATCAAACCGAACAGAAATCACTCAACACTGTAAATGTCTAACATGAAAAGATTTCTAAATAGGACAAAAACAGTGCATCGTGGAAGCTAAATTCGGGGTACATCTGGCCTCCAGGTCTTGATTTTTCTTGATCTTTCCTACTTGATATACCTAGGATTTGGATTAAACAGAGCAAAAAGTTCAAATTGAAANGGCCTTGATTTTTCTTGATCTTTCCTACTTGATATACCTAGGATTTGGATTAAACAGAGCAAAAAGTTCAAATTGAAAATATTCACGAGTAGTATATAAATAGAGCTTCGTGGAAAACCATATTCAGGTGTCGTTTGCCCTTTATAAGCTATAAACTGAATTAGGATACTGTGGAAAAGGTTAAACGTTTCGTGGTTATTCCTGTTTGACCTACCTAGGATTTGGATTAAACACAGTAACAGGTCGATAATGAAAGTTTTTATGAATAGCACATAAATAGAGGTTCGTGGCAAGTTATATTATGGGTATTCGAATAATTCACGAATTATTCTAACAATTCTACATACAGCGTAAAATATGGTTACCTTGATTTCGACATTTTTGTTACTCGAATGGCAAATTATCGTCTTTTGGAATTTTCGAATTTTCCGCGCATGTTTTGCACGCATGTAAAAATAATTCATGAACTATTTTAGTTTGAAATTTTGTGGAAACAATCAGTTCGGGGTTTGTTTGTTAGTCAATTTTGTTGAATTATTACCGAGTACAACTAGATTGAAAGGTTGATGGAATCACTGTTTTGCCTTTTGCAGTGAAAGAAAAAAAATCAGATAATTATAAAAATTACAATTATAATTTTTTGATTTTTACGAAAAAATAAAAAAAGGTCACGAAACCTGGTTATTGCAAAACAGCATGGTCAAATGAAACTGTCTGCAAAGATTATTAAAATTTCTGCAAAAGCTCTGGTATTTTGTAATTCTCTTTCGGCAGTTATGTCCTTCTCTATTGTCAAGGTCAGTAACAAACTTTCCGAATGCTTATGTGTTGCATGAGTTAGCTAAGACGTTTTGATTTATTTGCATATAGCAATTTGGAAACTATGATAACTTCACTCGATGCAAAAATGCAAACCCGACAAGCCATAAGTCCAAGAGAATTTAATAAAGAGTAAATTCATTTTAAATTTCTGATTTTGTAATTTGATTTTTTGTTCAACTTCTAACATCAGATTAAATTAATGAATTAACTTTCCTTACCATTTTATGCTACTGCTAAACAAGAATTTCAAATTCTCATTCTCAAAATTAAGAATCAGTATTAAGAATTAAGAATTTGAGCTCACCACTACACTTCGGGATGAGAATTGCATATTCGGAAGTTCCATTTCGAAGATTCTCGCAAATTTTCAGAAGTGCTCAATATAATTTAGAACGAGAATTGAAAATTCAATTATTATATGATTATATAATTATTATATATTTATATTATATAACTGTTACAAAAAGTTTGCGTTAATCATATGTTAAAAATGGAAAATCTAGTAAACCTACACACATTTATTACAGCTAAAAATTATGCAACAACGCTAGCAAATTTATAATTGATTGAAATATTTCCTAATCCAAATTCACGTGTGTTGTTTAGTTTTGTTGCTAAAATAATAAAAATTCTAGTTTTCAAATTTTTTTTGGAAAATTTGAGTTGAGGAGCAACAATGGATGTTGAATCCGTAATCTACACAGGATTTCCGATCAATTGAAATGTCACAAACCTAAATTCTCGTGGAGTACCTTTGCTACAATTACATCAATTTTAGTGTAATAAATGAGAAAATGTCTTGTAATATTGTATTGTACTTACTGATTTTACTGTATTTTTTCAGGTCTTGTCCAAACGCAACAATATTTCAATGCGGAACGGGATGAGAACATCATAATATGGTGCACGGTGAATATGGAGGAGCAAAAAAAATGTAATTCTATTGCAGATTATTTAAGAACTTCCAACGTCGTCTCTACCGGATTTACAGGGCGATCTCAAGATTTTCAGCTTCAATGTAATCAAGTAAGAAATAGGGACAGTCAAGAACCGAAAACCTTAAAGTTTTCAAAGGTCAAAAAATTTAGGAGGTCAGAATATTTAAGGTTGAGTCAAAATTTTTAAGGAGGCTCAGAATTTTGGAATTTCCAAATTTATGCAGTTCCAACAAAAAAGTCTCCAAAACAGTAAAAGTTTCTAAAATATAAATTGCAAGCGATTACCAAAGTAATAAACGTACAAACTGTTTTCACTCTATTTTGTAGCAACATCTTTCAGATGAAAACTGAGGTCATTGAACCTGCCTCATATTCCCAGCTCATTCTCACTATTGGAAAGAAACTCAAAAATACGAATTAAATTTTTTTTTTAATTTGCAGCAGTGAAAAAATTTTTTTTAAAGTTCAACATTATTTTTTTAAATGCGCTAGAATATTTATTGATTATTTTTCAGTAAATATCCAAAGTTGGGTATTGGAATTTGAAGGTCAACTTTTTCAGAGAGCACTTGAGGCCATCATTGCTGCCACAGAAGCATGGAGAGGTCAATACGGAGAACATGAATCTCATACAAAAAGTTTGCGCTTAAGGTCAAACAGATTCATGCGAAAAACATGAAAATATTTTTGAAAAATAAGAACAGGCCTCATAGGTCCAAAAATTTTTTTAAATGTCAATTTCTCAAAGATCTGTTTAAGATAAACTTTTGAGGCCAATCATCTCTAGGGCCATAATTCGAAAAACTCCAAGTTGTTGACCTATCCGATTCTTTATTTGTCTCATAAACAGAAACATAACGGACTGTACTCATGTGAATTTAGAGAATTGGCGAAGAAAAAATGGTATGAATTGAGCCTAGCAAATCAAAATTTCTACGAAGCTGAGTTTGTCAAACGCCTGGAGGCTTGAGAATGATGTCGGAAATGGAGACGGATGACATTACTAACACTTCGGACGAAGATTAACCCTCTACAGACCAAAGAATTTAGCGAAATTAACCCAACAATACAAATTACTTTATCTCTTATATAATCTTTATTGAAAATAACAGTTCATATAAACTATTAAACTTAAGTGATTAATGAAACATTATTTCTGTCACTTTTTCTAATAATTAGTGAGAATGGGTGAAAAACAAAAACAGGTTCAATGACCTCAGAGCATATGAGAAAAAATATTATGTGGGGATGGGTGCCACAAAAATTGTCAAGGGGATTTGAACTTTTCCGCACTAGAGGTCGTCTTAATTGACATTTTAAACTACTCTTATGAAAATCATTAGATAAATTAAATCAATTTGTGGTTAACGGGCATTAGTTCGTTTTTTCGATTTATATCGATTTTCGGATTATTATTAATTGCACCTTTTTCTACTTGATTACACAATATTAAAAATTAACATGATCATCCTCTTCGGAGTACCTGATTACAATATTGATTACACATCGCATATTGAAAGGAAATATAAAAAAAATTTTTTTTTTTAANAACTTACCATCTTCCTGTTCGGAGTACCTGATTACAATATTGATTACACATCGCATATTGAAAGGAAATATAAAAAAAATTTTTTTTTTTAATTCTAGACGTATAATAAGGACGAGTGTATGGTTTTGGTGGACAATAACTTTGCTGATGTAACCACATTGGATGCCGGTGAAGTCTTCATCGCCGGACGTTACCATAGCCTTGTACCAATCCTCTCAGAGCTTTATCGTGTTGAAGGATTCACAGGGACGAGCGATCGAATGTACGCAGTCGCAGTTGTTCGAAGATCCCTTAATATTGAATCACTTCGAGATTTAAGAGGAAAGAAAGCCTGTTTTGCCGGTGTTGGAACTTTAGCTGGATGGGTTGTTCCTATAAACCAGGTTAGCCTAATTAAACATTAATTTAGCGATGTTTAAAACAAGCTGCCAACTCTGCTTAAGATATTGATAGGAAAACTGTTACTCTAAGCAACAGCGAGGCTAAAAAATTTGCATTAGTTTTTACTTTTTCCAATGTTTTTTTTTCACTTTTTAAAAATGTTTTTTGTAATTTTTGGCTGTCTTTGATTAGTTATCGTTGGAAACATAAATTGGCTAATCTTTGATTTCTTTTTCAGCTAATGAACGAAGGTGGTATGGAAGTTGTAGACTGTAATAATCACGTCAAATCTGCAATGGAATTTTTTGGACCGAGTTGCTCAGTGAATTCGCTCTCTGATAAGTACAATCCTCTGGGTGACAATTCTCACAAATTTTGTGAAATTTGTGGAAGTGACTTCCCAGGTATCAAGTGTACAAGCAATGACCCTTACGCCGGCTACCAAGGAGCTCTTACATGTCTCTTTGATCAAGGTGAAATAGCTTTTGTCAAACACTCAAGTGTTCTCGAATATTTTAACATCCGGACACATTTTGAAGTATTCAGTCCGAATCTCACTTACATTGGAAACACTCCAAACACAAATTCCTTTCCTTTCACTACTACTAGTACAAATCGACCCTTTGAATTCCGTCCATATTCACCTCAGAATCAGAACACAATCCCATTGGGTGGTTCAAATTTGGAGATAGAAAGAAATAGAAATTATGGTAGTCAGACTGATCCGAATTTACTACCATCTGGTAGGAAAATGTCTCTGTCTGATTTCAAGGCTTCTTATGTACTTCTCTGTCCAAATGGAGAAAAAAAGAATATTGAAGACTGGAGGTCATGTAATTGGTCAGAGATACCATCTCATGTCATTGTTACTTCTTCTGCAAAAAGTCCACAATTACGTCAAAAGTATCAGAAATTTATTCAGAGTTTGGCTCAACAATTTACTGGACCTGGAGGAACTGGGGTTACAAACCCAACAATTCAGCAACAATTTGGTTCATTTGGACAGCAAAAATTTCCACGAATATTTGAATCTGTCCCACGCTATGGAAATCGAAGCAATCTTTTGTTCTCGGTATACTTTTGTACTCATAGACTTAAATTAACTTCAGAATATTTTAACCAATGATTTCATGGTATTTATAGGATGCAACCGTGGCACTTCGTTCGATACCAGAGCAGGATCAAACATACAAAAAGTATTTAGGTGATGAGGGTATGAAAGCAATTATGGAAATCCGCTCATGTCCCATCAATCGAGTCACTTTATGTGTCACTTCAGATGCTGAGATGACAAAATGTATCAAAATGAAAGTAAGTGCAAATAAATTCTTCATACCTACCATAATTTTGAGGATTTGCAGTAATTTGATCAATTATTTTTTGTCTGTGTTCTCATCTCAACATAAAATTCTTTGCAGACTGCGCTAAATGCTCAACTTCTGAAACCGGAAATGAGCTGTCATCGCGGACATAGCCATGTGAACTGCATGCAAGCAATCGGAAACGGGTGAGACAACTTCTTCAAAAAATAAAAAATTACATTTTCGTCACTTTTTTTTAAATATTTTGAAACATTCAAATATTGAATTATTTCAGGGACGCAGACGCAGCTGTATTTGATGCTGGCGATGTTTATAAAGCAGGCCTACACTATGAACTTATTCCAGTTTTAGCTGAAATTTACAATCTGGATGAACCAGAATACTATGCAGTGGCTGTAGCCTATCAGGGAGATCCAGAATCAGAATTGACATATCTTAAAGGTATTAGAATATAATTTTCAAAATTATGAATTTGAATATTGGTAGTTTTATGGTTTTAGGTAAACGATCGTGTCACTCTGGGATTGGACATGCTGCCGGATGGGTGGTTCCAATGGCTTATTTACTTTCAAGTGGACGAATGAGAGGTTACGGATGTGATTCTGTGATGGCTGCTTCTCAATATTTTACAAAATCATGTTTACCTGGAGCATTGAGTAATGAGTACAACTTTGGTCAAGAGCACACAAATCTTTGTGACCTTTGTCATGGGTCAAGTTATTCCTACTGTAACAGAGATGCATCTGAAGACTTCTATGGATATACTGGTAAGGATTGGCTCACAATTTTTTGAAATTTTGTCTATAAAAATGATATCTTTGGTAATTTAAAAAAAAATTTTTTTTTTTAATTCAGGTGCACTCCGTTGTCTCGTGGAAGGTGGTGGACAAGTTGCATTTGTGAAGCACACTACAGTAAGTGAAGTGGTTGATGGGAAACGGAAGGAGACATGGGCTCGAAATTTACTTGCTGGAGATTATGAGCTTCTTTGTCGAGATGGTACACGGGCTCCAGTGACTGCTTTCGAACGATGTAATCTAGGGAAAGTCAAAGCTAACGCTGTGGTTATCCGTGGTGGTCAAAATTACAACGAATCAGAAGCAAATACCATCATCAATCTCTTCCTCTATGCTCAACAATTTTATGGTAGAAAATTAGAAGATGATTTCAAGTAAAATGAATTTTATTATTTTAATTTTTAGAAATAAGACTTCATCATCCAATGACCTATTTTTATTTTGTCTATAGTTTTGGAATGTTTTATACCCCAGCACCGTACAGTGATTTAATATTTCAAGATGCTGCCCAACAGTTACAAGTAATTCCACCGAATCAAAGACATTATCATCACTACTTGGGCAAAACATTTATTAGAAATATGGCACTAGTAGACTGTCAGGCTGGAGTGAGTCCTTTGCAATTGAGTCTCTTAATCAAATTTACAACTTTTCTATCATTTCTTATATCAGGACGATCTATCACATATGTATTTTTATAATATTACCTGAAAAAAATTATGAACTTTTATAGAACAACTTAACCTAACTGACAACCATCGTATATACGTTCATCTTCCTTCCAGATCTACTTTACATCAAGTATCAACAACAGAACACTTAATTATTCAACTGTATTTATTTCTAACCTATTTATATCAATTACGGAACAAAACCCCGTGATTTTATATAACATGTGTAAGAATTTTGTATAAATTTTTAAATTAAAACTCCATATATTCTGCATACTCATATATTCAATTTCACNGTATAAATTTTTAAATTAAAACTCCATATATTCTGCATACTCATATATTCAATTTCACCTATTCAATTACAAACGTAATAACTTATATTTAGCTTACATAGAAAGAAATTCATTAAGATTCANATTTATTTCTAACCTATTTATATCAATTACGGAACAAAACCCCGTGATTTTATATAACATGTGTAAGAATTTTATATAAATTTTTAAATTAAAACTCCATATATTCTGCATACTCATATAGTCAATTTCACCTATTCAATTACAAACGTAATAACTTATATTTAGCTTACATAGAAAGAAATTCATTAAGATTCANTCAATTTCACCTATTCAATTACAAACGTAATAACTTATATTTAGCTTACATAGAAAGAAATTCATTAAGATTCAGTTCATTAGTTTGTTGACCTTAAGGAAAGGTTTTGGCTGAACCTTTGGTTAGTGTCTTTCATTCTGTTGAAAAAAGGACAAAAAAAATCTTTTTTTTTTCAATCTGAGTCACTGAGAGTCATGACTCTGCGTCTAGTGAATCTTACTCAATCTTTTTTCAAATAATTTGAGAGGAGAGATTCAGTCAATTAAAATCTTCTAACTGAATACCGAAGGTGGGAGTAAGTGAGTTGTGACTAACTCACCTGACTGACTCAACCTTCAAAATTGATATGAAAAGAGTCACTAAGTAAATTTAAAACTTATATCTGAATACGAAGGTTGGAGTCAGTGAATCAATATTGAGTCACTTGTCTCCAACTTAATATCAGGAGTGATTTGAGAGGAATCACTGAGCCATGCCACTGAGCCAATTTAAAACTTATGATGACTCTACTGAAACAGGGGTCAGTGAATCATGACTGTGAATAACCTGATTCTGATTTTGAAGAAATTTTTAGTTATTCGCGGTAATAGTTACAATCAACACTCGGTGCATAAATGCACCTTACGTTTGGGGGTTTACCCATCTACCATTGTTAGTATAATAAATTAGCATAATTTCGTATTTCGGTTCGTAGATCGGGTTCGAATTTTTTTTCATTCTTGGATCGGATCGCAGTTCGGGTTCGAAATTTTTTTTGAATGTTGGATCGGTTCGTGGATCGGGTTCGAAAGATTTTTAAAATGGTGGATCGGTTCGATTTGTTTTTGTCTCCTGGTTCGAATCGTTGTTTTGGTTCGATTTGTTGGTTCGGATCGATTTGTCCGTTGGCTCGATTTGTGCATTGCTTACTCCTAAATTTATGGAGGAGGGTGTTAGAACATTGGATCGGTTCGATTAATTTTTGAATAATTGGATTGGTTCGTGGCTCGGGTTCGAAATTTTTTTTAAATGTTGGATCGGTTCGTGGATTGGGTTCGAATTTTTTTTCATTCTTGGATCGGTTCGTGGATCGGGTTCGATTTATTTTTGGATTCTTGGATCGGTTCGTGGATCGGGTTCGAAAATATTTTTCATTGTTGGATCGGTTCGCGGTTCGATAATTTTTTCATTGTTAGATCGGTTCGTGGTTCGGGTTCGATAATTTTTTTCATTCGTGGATCGGTTTGCGGTTCGGGATCAAAAGATTTTTAGAATGTTGGATCGGTTCGCGGTTCGGGTTCGATTAATTTTTCATTCTTGGATCGGTTCGGGGATCGGGTTCGATTTCTTTTTTCCCGTTGGATCGGTTCGTGGATTGGGTTCGAAATTTTTTCCATGTTTCATCTGTGCTCCGTATTCCAGAATAGTGGCGAGTTCATTTACTTTACACGTTTCAAAAACTCAACTACGCAATCGTGCAACTTAAAAGAGTTTGAAGAATAAAAAGTGACATTCACTTTCCAACCTCCAATCAACTTTTCACTTTCCAGTCTCCACGAAAATGGTGCAACACTTACTTGCTACTTCACGCAAGTACCGATGTGACCAAAGCGAAGGAACAAAAAATTTAATACATTCCTTTTTCCGTTAGTAAACTGCATGCATCAGCTGTCAGTAGTGAATTTGTTTGTTCTTTGGCTTTGGTCATTACGGTATTTGCAAAGTTGAAAGTTGGAAGTGAGGTTGAAATAGGCCCAGGAATATTAACTTTATGGGGTCCTGTCCGATTGTGGATCAAAACGAACATATAATTTTCTTCTTTAATAGTTTCTTATTTATAATCTCTCTACCCACTTATTTGCATAATCGCATGATCAGAATTTTCTTGCTGTCAAAAAAATCCTCAAACATAAAATGAGTCTTGAAACTTGTTTATTTCGCCAACACGATATACAAGTTAATTCCTTAAACAAGCATATTGTTACAAAAATCGATTTTTGAGAAAGTGAGTCATGGGTTGAAACCTGTTTGAACCAGTCATGCCAGATGTGGTTATCCGGGATGTCCATCTGGACTAGCGACGAAATGTAGAAAAGAACTCATGACGAATTAAACTCGGTTTTCCTATGACGTAATCGCCCGATTGAATAAAACCGATGCCTTTCTCTGTCTCTGGAGAGAAAAGGGTTCATTCGACGCTTGAAGGTTTACGTAGTAGGACATTGCCAGTGCTTCGCTAATTTACTAAATTAAAGGTAGGAAAATTTGTATTTTCTTAGTTTAACAGTAAATGTTTTGAATTCACTTTTCATTTTTCTGGTTTCATTTCTCTGGTTTCATTTTTCTGGTTTCAGAAATAAATCAGTAATTAGGTTTAAACGAGGAACAAAGTGTATTAATTCTGATTGATCGGTGTGAGGTTGTTGGAATTGGTGTGATTCACTGGGAGACGAGAAGAGAGACAAGATTTTCCAATCATCCGAACAGTAAATGTGTGTGTAGTGTCGGAGGTTCTACATCCATTGAAAGACCGTGGACTTGGCAAGGCTCCATACCGGCTTAGGGTCAGAAGTCTAGCGTGGCAAAACTTTATCTTCAGCGAGCAACAATAGTTCTTCAAGCTCCTCTTGACATTGCATATCATTTTTCGGTTATCTCGATCTCCGATACCTCCTGTGTGGCCTTTCTGGAGGAGGCGCCTGCAGATAGAAAACAGAGGTCCGGACGCTCCAGTCACACTCGGTACCCAATACTACATTAATCGCNACTGGGAGACGAGAAGAGAGACAAGATTTTCCAATCATCCGAACAGTAAATGTGTGTGTAGTGTCGGAGGTTCTACATCCATTGAAAGACCGTGGACTTGGCAAGGCTCCATACCGGCTTAGGGTCAGAAGTCTAGCGTGGCAAAACTTTATCTTCAGCGAGCAACAATAGTTCTTCAAGCTCCTCTTGACATTGCATATCATTTTTCGGTTATCTCGATCTCCGATACCTCCTGGGTGGCCTTTCTGGAGGATGCGCCTGCAGATAGAAAACAGAGGTCCGGACGCTCCAGTCACACTCGGTACCCAATACTACATTAATCGCCCAGACCGGAGGAGTACAAAACGAGCTGAAGGCGGGAAGATGTGGATTACGGTCCACCGGTCAGTTCATCAGACTTGGATTAGTCTTTATTAATCTTTCATCTGTGGCTTCTGGTGTCGTGGTCATGTCTTCATTATTTGAGCTCATCCTACCTACATCTCCACATCTGTCAGGACTTTATATTTTATTTTTGTTTTTTACTATGATTTTTCTCCGTTTCCATCAGCATTTATTATTTTTAAAACAAATATGCTCCGTATGGTTATATTTAATAACGGGTCATTATATAGCAAATATCTAAATTTTACTATCATTATTTTGTTTCAGATGTGAATAAATGTAAAGGGAAAGTGCTTTAGGGTATAATGCGTCAAACATTCAAAAATATATAATTATAGCAACACTTAAGCCAGAAGGTTTTTGCGGGATTATTTGTATGGGACTCTCATATCTCAGAAGCACAAAACAAAAAATTATTGTACCTGAAGTGGTTTTAGCAAAAAGAACATCGAATTAGCTACGAGTAAAAAACTATGCGACATCATATGTAATGTTGGAAGTGCTATAAAGTTAGTAGCTGTAGAAGTTCGCATTTTGGTAGAAGGGTATCAACTTAACTTTTTCTGCTTTAAAAAAATGCAACGAAATGAAAAAATTCCGAATCTTCGAGGGAAATATTACTTCTGAAGGGCTTTTGGATGAAATGTTGTAGGTACGATTAGTGACGAAAGAGTAATGGTTGGAGGAAATATTTCGTTGACATCGTGGCTAAATCAGAAACCTCTTTATTTCAGCGATTTTGAAACTTTTGTTTGCGATTCTTAATTGTACGAAGCTAGTTGAAACAATAAAACTTAATTTAATTTTGAATGTGAATCATGTATTGTCAGTTGGAGTGGTCTCAGATTTTAATTACAGTAAATAAGCCTTATATTAATTACGCCTCGGCTAAAGAATTGATTCATTATAGCATAAAATGTGAAAGCTACATTTATAAAAGTACATTCTGGAATTTTATCGTCAAGCTTTTTAGGTCTAGAAACTGAAGAATGTTTATTAACCTAGAACAACAAAACTGTAGAATTTGATGAGTCTAAATGATTTGTCTATCTGGCTGTAAGATTTTTGTCATGCAGGAGGTCTCAATTCAAAACAGCGTAGTTGGAGCACGCTACCATAAGTTAAGTTCTGCAAAGCAAGCGTGGCTAAGTACATTACCATTTCGTAATAAAAGTAATGATCTGACAAGTAAATAAATAAATCGAAAAAAAATCTTCCCCAGTCGTCCTATCTTTTTTGCTGTATTTGTTCCGTATCCAATTTGATTTGCCTAAGTACTAATTTATTATACTATTTTTGGAACGGCTGTGATTATAATATATTCAAATTCAAGTATTCGGTTGTTGCAATAAGGTTACACTAGCGAGACATATCACTGTTTTTCTGCAGTTGGCTTCCCGACGTTATTGTAAGTATATACTCATTCTTTGAGCAAAGTAATTTTTGATCATATCATTTTATAAGCATGCCATTATTAACAGCGAGCAGCGAAGGAGGGGTTTATACGATTGAATAATCCGTGTGTCTGTCTGTCCCGCAGAATGTATTATTCTAGTATGGCGTATATGATGCACGTTACTGGATCTTTAAAATTTCATCTATCGCCATTTTTGTGTCTATCACATTAAACAATTTTCGATCTTATGTTAATTGGATCGAAGATTGTCTTGGAATTGACCGTGAATATTGAATTGAATAACATTTTTCTCGTTTTTCTTGGCAATTTAATATTAATTCAATCAAAGTTTAAATAATTTTTGGTGGCAAATATTTGGTTGATTTAAAGATTTCGCCGACATTTGGATGTTTTACCGAAAAATTGGTAACCAAGTCAAAAACTCGTTGGTTTACATTGAGATAGGCGTCTCTTGGGTAAACAGACTCTGTACTTAATGCTATTTTATTTGTGTAAAATAATTCATTTAGTCGACAAAATCTAAAAACCGCAAGTCCTATTGAATATTTTTCTAATTTTAGGAGCTAGTAATTAGTAAATACCATCGCAATAATAGATAAGAACGATTAGATTACTACAGTCAGACGGAGCATAAGGAATTACTGAACCCTGATAAGGATTATTTTTCAACAGCTAGGCCGTTGTTTTAATTCATTTGTTAAATTGTGTCCAAGTTATTTACTACCAATATTAGTACTAACTCGTTTCAATTAAATAAAATTGTTATAAATTAATCATCAAACATATCCTGAAATTCTTGCGTACATCCTCTATTACTAAATACTTTTCCTTGACCAGTCTACATCTGTTGAGAGGAGAATACATAAGTGAGTTGAACTTTTGTCACTAGATGAAATCAGTGTCAACATAATTTTATCCATGTTTGGTTGGACTAGCTGCAAAATAACAAACCACCGGTAACCAAGGGTGTTGTTATTAGTACTTTCGTTTGAAAATTTCATTGCTTTTAATCTTTCACTGACTCATAAATTTATTCAAGTTATATGTAGCCAATGCTCTTGACATTGTCTCGAATATTTCTTCATATTCTTCAGTGTTAAATGTAGACAATTACATCATGAATTTTCCCGTTCTTTTGAGACGATATGATATTTAAAGTACAGTACTTTATATTTTGACATTGTATATTAACAGCACAAATGATCCGAAGTAAACTTCATATTCAATCAATATAATCCTCATGGTACAGTCTAGGAGTAGGTTAGAAAAATTAATGAATATTTACAAATTGATTAATGAAATCTACTCGCAATATTTTATTATTTATGATAATATAAGATCAGTACGGTTCAGAGCGGTTATTAGAATATTGAAGATTGAAGAAACAATTGATTAGATCAAATTTGAAATGAAATGAAAGATAATGATATAGTAAATCCTTAGCTTAAGTTTATGAATTTCGACAGGTTACACCCTCATTTATATAACTTGCATGTATTTTTGGTAGGAATATTCTTGGAAACTAAAATATTTGTAATTTTTATCAATAAAATTCGAGACACGTATATCTAAACAATTTCCTCTAGTTTTATTTTGTTTGAAAACTAACTACTTGATAACTTCTGTCATTTATGGTCTGAAATCCCAATTCCGTAGATTCACCTTCAGAATCTTATCAGAGAGTTAGGAAAAATTATCGAACGGAATCATAGCACTTCAACAAGAATTACGTATACGAAAAATTGGAGATAACTAGACTACATTTTGCATTACACACCTACTTCTGAATTTTGCAGCATTTTGGTTTAAATATGGATAATTAAACAGGTGTAATTTAGAGTTTTACTATTTTTCAACGCGCCTAATTAATACATACAAATAAGTATGTAATTGAAATAAAATGGATACAATGCAATGTCTAAACTTATCAAAAATACTTTCACCATATAAATGTACTAGCTGGCGCTCGCTTCGCTCGCGAGCCGGCTAGCGCTGCCATGGCCGTATAACATTTATCACAATAATGAAGATAATATTAGTTGGTATTCAAGCAACGTGCAAACCTAGCGTCAGATGATTAAGTTATTTGTTATGTGAAATCATGTTTGAACGCCCTTTCTTTCTATCCCAATTCATTATTTGGTCCCAGTTTCTGAAGAAATATTTTGACTCTGGCTTGGAGTCAATTACCGAAAATTAGAAAATCATATACATACTAGTACATATCCCACGCTTGAGGAAACTTCCCCGAAGACCCTGCTCGTGCCCGATATTTGGTCTATACACCGAGGCTAGGAGTTAGTCTTTCGGTTCATTGTACTGCGTTTCATAACTCTTTCTACAAATTTAACAAATCAATTTTTTACAAAATTCCAACAGATAAATTACGCAAACGCTTGAACTAAACTTGTTAGGTGTAGATTCAGCCAACGCAGTGTTATTTTGAAATTTTGCTTTTCCAAAGTTTGAGTTCAGGNTTTGAAATTTTGCTTCTCCAAAGTTTGAGTTCAAGTTTTAGGTTCATAGTACTAATAACTTTTTTGGCTCGCTAAAGGCGTCTGTCGTCGTATATTATTTTGTTAATTTTGATCATTGACATTGATGGTAAGTCCACAGATATTAAAGTCTCGATTAGTATTTTGATTGGGCTGATTCTGGTCATAGTTGCGATTGTTGAGGTTACTCAAGGGATAGTCTGTTTATATTGAAAGATTATCTTCACAGTAAATCAGACTAAAATTAATTAATGCAATGGAGAGAGTACAGAACAAAGTACTTGATTTCATGAAATTGAAATTGAGAAAGTGAATAAGATTAATAGAATGAAGCAAGTAAATCAAAAATGAGCAATTATCACTGAAACCATTGGATTGAAAAAAAATTCTGGTTTGATATTTTCTGAACTTCTTATTTTGAAACCCCCCATTGCCAAAAGGGCATATGAAATCGCATTTTCCAAGTGTTATATTTTTGTTTTTCAAAATTTTAATGTTTTGAATTTTTATTAAAATTTGAAAAAGGATTTTTCAAAAAAACATTTTGATCGTGTAGGGTATTGTTCAACTCCTACTACTCTTGGGAGCATCACCATGTTTAAAGCAAAAATTAAAATTAAAAAAAAAATTTGTTTTCANGTTTTCAAAAAATTATTTTTTGCTTTATTATGACGTTAGTCTGCTAAATGATTCCTTTCGTGAGAGGACGAAGGCGACCTTTGCAAAGGAAAGGAAGCAGTCGACCTTCTCCTTTCACTATCATCGGCATACAAAATAAAATCGCACCCTTTCCTTTGCAACGGAAGGTCGCATCCTTTCCTTTTCTCTCGGAAGGAGCCTTTCTTGAGAAAACAAAAGGCGCAAAAATTTCAAATCTGATTAAATTACCAGTGTCAAAAAACCCGATTCCGAACCGCAGCACCGTCACCCAAAATACAAATTTTCAGGACCAGTCAGAAAACATTGTGCAGTAGATGCGGAAATAGACTGGGGGGATGCGAAAATAGACGGAAGATATGCGGGAATGAGGGAGAGGGATGCGAGCATGGACGGGAAAAATGCGTGAACAGACGGGATGGATAGGAGTGATGCGGGGGGCAACGATAGGGATACGGAAATAGACTGGTGGGTTGTGGGAATAGACGGGAGAAATACGGAAATTGGCAGGAAGGATGTGGGGTAATTCCACACCAGCTATTATTTTCAGAAATATCACATAATAGCAAATGTTAGAATAAAATGCTTAAAGAATGGTTTAACTTGTGCTCAGCCAGTACCCATTTTCAAAGTTGTAAAATTTTAATTCAACATATTTAAAAATTAATTCCAAAAAACACCAAAAACTTAGAATAATTGAAAACAAAATACTAATGTGTGGTAATGAAATGGGGGGTGAAATTTTTTACAATCTTTTCGAACCCTCACCATTTGCAGTTGCGGTTTGATGGTGAACAATGTCATGATAACAAAAAAAGCTTGTCTTAGTCACTCTCGAGTCTTTTCGCAGCCCTCCCGAGAGTTCCCCTAATCCTACCTAGTCTTCCCGCAGCCCTCCCATGTGTGTCCAAAGCCATCCCGTGAGTTCCCACAGCCTTCCTGTGGGTTCACGCAGCCGTCCCATGGGTTCCCGCAGCCCTCCCGTGGGTTCTCGCAGCCATTCCATGGGTTCACGCAGCTCTCTCGTGGGTTCCCGCAGCCTTTCTTAGTCTTCCCGCAGTCCTCCCGTGGGTTCCCACAGCCGTGTTGAGTCTTCCCGCCGCCCTCCGTTGGGTTCTCCCAACCCTTACTAGTCTTCCCGCAACCCTACTGTGGGTTCCCGTATCCCTCTCAAGTCATCTTCCAGCCCTCCTGTAGGTTTCCACAGCCCTCCCTTGAGTTCCCATAGCCCTCCCGTGGGTTCACGCAGCCCTCCTGTGGGTTCCCGCAGAACTCCCTAGTCTTCCCGCAGTCCTTCCACAACTGTCTTGTGTCTTCCCGCAGTCTTCTTGTGGGTTGCCGCATCCCTTCCGTGGGTTGCCGCATATCTCCCTTGGGTTGCCGCAACTCTTCCGTGGATCGCCGCAGCCCTCCGGTGGGTTGCCGCAGCCTTCCTGTGAGTTGCGGCAGCCCTCCCGTGATGTGCCGTAACACTCCCGTGTGTTCCCGCAGCCCTCACTTGGGTTTCCGCAGCCCACCCGAGGGCTCCCGAAACTAACCCATCGGTTCCCCTAGCCACCCGCGGGTTGCCGCAGCCTTCTCCAGAGCTCCATCATTTTTGCCGTGTGTTCCCGCCGCCCTCCCTTGAGTTCTCCCAGCTCTCTAGTTCCTTCTCGCAACGCTCCCCTGGGTTATTGCAGTCTTGCCGTGGATATCCGCAGTCCCCGTGGGAGCCCACAGCCCTCCCGTGTTTTTCCGCACACCTAGCGTGTGTTCCCGCAACCCTCTGGTGGGTTTTGGCAGCCACAAATATATTCCCGCATCCATCTCTTCAGTTTGCCGCAGCTCTGCCGTTGGTACCCAATGCAACCAGTGTCTTCCCGCAGCCCTATCGGGTGTTACCATAGCCCTCCTTAACTTAGGTTGTTAGGTTCTTATCAACACCTGCTTGTTGGTATAATCGTACAACCTTACTTGACAACGCCGATCGATTGATGGTCAAAAATGTCCATCGCACGGGGCATTATAGTATAAAAAACAGCGATGTCTTGAAATGAACATCGCTTGGGAATTCTTAGTACTTTTGACCCATGTTAAATGCCGAATTAAAAAGTGGAGAATAGTGGTATCTGTGAAAATGGATGCTCTCATTTCGGCATCTAAATAATTAAATTTTTGGTCATCATTGAGAGGGCTCAAAAAAATTATTCACATGGAATTACCCTGCGGGAATATACGAGAGAGACGCGAGTAGCGAAGAGGATATGAGAAGAGGCGGGAGGGAATGAACGGAATGAATGCGGCAATGGACGGGATGGGTGCGGGCATGAACAAGAGGGATGGGATTATTGCGGAGAGCGAGGTACGAGACTTCTGACAGGTGTGTAATCTTTTGCACACATAATGTAATACGTAATTTATGACATAGTATACAGAAACGCAGTGTTAAGAGTTTTGCCCATCTACCCCAAGCAGCAAGGTTACTTTGTTGTCAGTGTGGGAGAACAATTGCTGGCGAAAGAAAAATTCAATCCTCAAACTGACAACATGACCTTTCATGTTTTTTGGTTTTGCCTAAAAACGCACAATATTTCTTATAGTTTTTATTAGAAATCGTCTCCCATCCATTCCCGCATCCCTCCGGTGCTTTGCCTCAGCCCACCCGAACATTTCCGCATCCTACTATGCATTCCCACAGCCCTCCCGTCCATTCCCGCATCCCTCACGTGCAATCCCACATCCCTCCAGTGCTTTCCCATAGACCTCCCATCCATTCCCGCATCGCCCCCGTGCTTCGATACAGCCCACCCGACCACTCCTGCATCTCTATATACATTTCCACATCGCTGCTTTGGTTTCCCACAGCCCTCTCATCCATTCCCGCATCTCTCCCGTGCTTCTCCATCGCACTCCCGTACATTCCCGCTTCTTCCCATGCTTTCCCGCAGCCTTTCCGTTCATTCCCGAATTCCTTTCGTGCTGCCCCATCGCCCTCCCGTACATTCCCGCACCCTTCCCGTGCTTTCCAACAGCCTTCCCAACCATCCCCATCTTTCACGTGCTATCACACAGTTCTCCCGTGCTTTCCCACAGCCCTCCCGTCCGTTCCCGCATCCCTCCCTTGCTTTGCCACAGCCTACCCAACCATTCCTGCATTTCTCTATGGATTCCCACAGCCCTCGCAAGTTTTCCCATCTTCCTTCCGTACGTATGTTGTGACTCAAAAACAATCTTTTGCAATTACATGCCAAAACAATAATTATTGAATAGTTAGCAACATTTTTATACTGATAGGAGAGAAATCTTATCGCGCAGCTTATTTTTGGCTCAAAATGGCGATAGGATCGAAATCCAACGCCCAGCTGGGAGTTGAGCTTCAGTTGGCAGACCATGGCGTGTTAAGAATAAAAAACCCTATAAGCAAATTACACTGCACCACTGGAGGCGGTGGACATGATTTGTATCATTTCATGAGTACCTCCAATCGATCGAGCCGTGAAAATGTCATTTTTAAAGGAATTTGGTTTAAGAATTCTAATAAATGTGTTTTGAAAGGGGGGTCTTGAGCTCCCTTTCATTTTGAAAGGAAATGGTGCNGGTTTAAGAATTCTAATAAATGTGTTTTGAAAGGGGGGTCTTGAGCTCCCTTTCATTTTGAAAGGAAATGGTGCCGGGAAAGGAAAGGTCGATGATGTCTTTCATCGATAAGTATACCACAAGAGAGAGAGAGGTACTTTCCTTTCCCACGCATCCTTTTCCGGGAAAGGAATCTTCCTTT